>JBCNJP010000312.1:0-20689 GCA_039602395.1 Deinandra increscens subsp. villosa
AAATATGTTTACCAAAGGTCTTTTAAACAATCAACATGATAATATGTGTAACTTAATCAAGATGTCTGATGTATTTGGTCAATTAAATTGACTGGCAGGGCCGACCCAACATGTTTTTTTATTTATTTTATTATTAAAGCAAGGGATTGAGACCCCAATTATATTAAAAAAATCCATATTCACATATGTCCGAATTGGGCTTCAGACTAAGTTTATAAAGAATTCATATTCTGGTGTCATGGAAGTGTCTTTTCTATTCTTCTTGAATAATGTAAGGTCGTAATCGGTGAATGGAACTTCAAACTATGAACTTCAAACAACACCATTACACTCTCAAGTCTTAAGTGTGTTCTTGGCTTCTTGCAAGTATTTTCTTGCTATTTAGGATGGGCAGTATCGACCGCTGCTTGACATGGCTCCAATTATACGACTTCGCTGCTTTCGTACCGCCGCTCTACTGCTCCATTTTGCTGCTTCATTTTGGAGCCTCCATGGCTTGGTTAAGCGGCGCCAAGCAGCGCTTGACCGTTGCCAACCACCCACCCTCCCCCCCCCTCCTCCCCCACAGAATTTAATGAAACCACATACTCCTTTTCTTGGTGTGGCTCCCATACCATGTGATCTAGACTTTCATGGCTTCTTTTTTACAAAAATGAGGTGTCATGATTTCATTGACTATCAAAAATGAAGCCACACTACTCCACTACCTCTATACCCAATCCTTACAATGAATCACCTAGTTCAATTTATTATGTCCGAATCATCATATTCCGTGCCAATTTTGATCCCTTGGTTGAAGCTTTCAAGATACTAATTTTTTTTAACAGCGATTTTATTAACGGGGACACCGGCCAGCAAGATGCTAAACCGGCCCCAAAAACACGACAGTTACATTAGAAATTAAAGATACACCATTCGCTCCACTCCACTTTCCACCCTTTGGCCCTACTATTAACCCAAAAGAAAGTCAAGTTTTTAATTTCCGAAATGACCGCTTCCAAATTCCATTTTCTTCCTTAAAAAATGATTGCATTTCTTGTCCTCCACAAAGTCCAAACCACAGTTCTGTGAACCACATCAACCAGGACAGTCTTGCACTTACCCTCAGCGCCATCAGGGACTTGCACCAGCATATCTCTCAACTCAAGAACAAATCCTTGTGGTAACCTACACCATTGAGCTATAATCATCCAAACCATCGAAGCAAGCTCACATCCGGTGAATAAGTGCAGCTCCGTTTCCCTGGTTCCTTCACAAATCGGACACAACACTGTGGAAAGAGGAATACCTCTTCTATCCAGCCCCGATCGCGTAGCAACTCTGCCCAACAACACTGTGGAAAGAGGAATACCTCTTCAAGATACTAATTTTGTTCCATTGAGAAAGTAATGTTAATTTCATGGAAAAGTATTATTTTTTCACTTGGAAAATGGTTTATTTATTTATTTAATTAGTTATCATGTAATTGCATTTTTTAGCTATTGATTGAAATCTCTAAAAACAAATCTTGAGTCTTGATTCTATGCTCTTATTTTGGAGGTGCTAGTTTTACTAATTTTATTATCCCCTAATGGAGTGCAGGTACTAATTTTGTTGATTTTGTTTTTTCCTTATTTCGATCTCTACTTGAAGCTTTCAAGGTAACAATTTAGTGTTGTCTTAATGTTGATCTCCACTTAAAGGTTAGTACCTCTATTGTTCTGCTCTGATTTTGCTAATTATTTGTACTCCATTGTTTATGTTATTTTTTACTAGAAAATCAAACTAATATTAAATATATTGATACACATACTGATAGCAACAAATTGGAAATAGAGAAGAGAAAAGGAGATCCAACTATTGACTGATCTCATTTCCACCTTTCAAACGGCTTATAACGACCAATATGGGTTGTTAGCCCAATATTACAAAACAGTCCCTCAACTAACAACTATTTACAATTTCAGCTCAAAAGTTTCTAACTAACTACAACATATCAATACCCTCCCCTCACAATATCCTTGTCCTCAAGGATAGACATTTTAACAAACAAAGTCAGGAAAACGCAACTTGAATTCATCTTTAAACTCCCAAGAAGCTTCAGACACAGATTTACCCTTCCAGTGGACTAACACTTGAGCAGCAACATGGTTTCTACGTTTCACCATTCGAATATCCAAAATGGCAGCAGGTTATAAATTGAAACGAGGAGCACTTGGCAATGGAATGACAACAGTAGGAGGACCAGCAACCTGCTTCAGTAAAGAGACATGAAATGTAGGGTGGATGTTGGCATCAGGTGGCAAATCTAGCCTATAAACACAAGATCCATGCTTTACAACAATAAGGAAAGGACCAAAAAACTTAGGACCCAACTTATTATCCTTCACTGCCCTTAATGAATTCTGAGTATAAGCTTGAAGTTTTAGATACACCTAACTTCCAACCTCAAATTGTCTATCAAACCTCTTCTTGTTTGCTTGTTGAACCATCCTATTCTGAGCTTTATACAAAGCATCCTTTAACATTTGCAAAGTGTGTTCCCTAGAAGTAAACAAGTCATCAACAGCCTCCACACTTGAGTCTCTATGAACATAAGGAACATGAATAGGTGGAGGATATCCATAAAGGGCTTGGAAAGGAGTAGTCTTTAAGGCAGTATGATAATTGGTGTTGTACCAAAACTCAGCCAAAGAAAGCCATTTCTTCCAAGTAGCAGGCCTTCCTAATGTCATGCATCTGAGATACATCTCCAAACACCTGTTAACCACCTCAGTTTGGCCATCTGTTTGTGGGTGATAGTCTGTAGACATAGCCAATGTAATACCTTGAATCTTATTGAATTCCTGCCAAAATCGACTTAAGAACACCGGATCCCTGTCTGATACAATAGAAGTAGGCCAACCATGCAGTTTATAAACACCATCAATGAAAACCTGAGCAACCTGAGTAGCAGTAAAGGGTCACGCTAAGGCCAACCATGCAGTTTATAAACACCATCAATGAAAACCTGAGCAACCTGAGTAGCAATAAAGGGTCACACTAAGGCCATGGAATGAGCATACTTAGTCAATCTGTCAACCACCACAAAAATCACATCTTTGCCCTCAGATTTAGGAAGCCCAGTAATAAAATCCATGCTAATGTCAGAAAAAACAAAGCCTGGAATAGGCAATGGATGTAATAATCCGGGGTAGGCTACAGTCTCATGCTTGGCCTGTTGACAAGTGTCACAAGAACGAATTATATGCTTGGCATCCTTCATCTGACCCTTCCAATAAAACATACTCCTCACTCTCTGATAAGTGGCATGCATGCCTGAATGACCCCCAATAGCTAACCCATGAATTAAGCTAACAATTTCAGCCCTTAACTGGTTATGCTTCCCTACTACCAATCTGTGTTTGTACTTAATCAAATCATCGACTAAAGTAAAATAGGGTATTACTTGACCCTGTTGTAACTTCATTAAGACCTTGGGCAGGTCCTATCCCCCTCCCAACTGGCTTTAATCTTGGCTAATAGTAGTGGGTCGAATGTAGATAATGACGCAGCAAACAAAAAAGAACTATGCACCCTGGACAATGCATCAACAACCAAATTCTCTGCACCCTTCTTGTATTGAATTTCAAAGTCATACCCCAACAATTTAACCAGCCATGAATGTTGTAAAGGGGTGGTAATCTTTTGTTCCAACAAATGATTAAGACTTTTTTGGTCAGTTCTAATTATAAAATGGCCAGAAATCAAGTAATAGTGTCATTACTTAATAGCAAATAAAATAGCCAATAACTCCTTTTCATAAACGGATAGAACCTGTTGTTTAGGACATAAAGCCTTACTAATAAAGGCCAAGGGATGTTGTGACTGCATTAAAACAGCTCCAATACCCTTAGCTGATGCATCAGTCTCTAAAACAAAAGTTTGAGTAAGGTCTGGAAGAGCTAAAACAGGAGCGGAACTCAAAGCTGATTCTCATAGTGGAATAAGAATAAATGCCAATCAAAGCACGGATGGAGATATGGGGTTCTTGGAACTCATACTGATCTTGATATTCCAAAACATCATCATCATCCACCAATTCCACTACAAACAATTGTCTATTTGGACATTTATGACCAGGAGTATACCTTTCACTGCACCAAAAACACTCACCCTTTGATCTCTTGTCCTCCACTTCCTTGGAAGTCAATCTCTTAGTAGTTTTAGTACCAATGGGTGTAGGCAATAAGGGCAATTTTGTAGCATTAGTGGGGCCAGAAAACTTGTTATTAACAGCAACATTTTTATCAACTGCTGGGGTCGAAGGAAAAGAATAGGACCTCTTAGAAGTGTGTTGGAACAAGGTAGTATTGACATGCTCTTGCTGCTTAGCTAGAGAATAAGCTTCTCTTAATGTTTTAGGGTCTAAACATCTTGATCATACATTTAATTTCCAGTTTAAGGGCCCCAATAAACAAACTCACAGCATACTCTTCACTGATTGTGACCTTATTTAGCAGTAAATCAAAAGAATCACAATAGGTTTTAAGTGAACCAACCTGCTGCATTGCCCTCAATTCTTCCATGGCATCCTTTAAATCAATATCAGCAAATCTTGCGTTTGCCGATCTGACATAATCTGACCATAAAATTTTATCAAGAACGCCGCCATGCAATCGAACATGTGCTTGGTGCCACTGTAAAGCACTTCCTTCCAAATTCACTACGGCCACTCTTAGCTTCATATTTTCAGGTGTGCGATCCATGACAAAAAAGTGTTCGCACTTATAAATCCATCATTCCACATCCGTTCCATCAAACTTTGGGAAATCTACCTTTCCATAACGCGTCCATCTCTGCTCCGAATTGTCTCGAACCCTCAATCACCGGTCTTCCACCCCCGCCTTGTGATTGCTGCCATTTAGTAAACAGTTGTTCCAGTTGCAGCATCATCTTCGCCAGTGCTTGCTCGACGGTCTTCTCGACGTTTGATTGCAATTTCGTCATTGATTCTTGTGTAGTAGACTCCATTCGCAACATATTGCTCTCATGATCTTTCAAAACTTTCTCCACTTCTTTGATTGTCGTCATCGGAATGAAATTATGTTCGCCGGAATTTGGAATTACCGACGAGTTGTAGGTCACCGGAGCTCCGAGGAATCGGAAGCTCTGATACCAATTGATAGCAACAAACTGGAAATAGAGAAGAGAAAAGGAGATCCAACTGTTGACTGATCGCATTTTCACATGCCAAACGACTTATAACGACCAAATTGGGTTGTTAGCCCAATATTACAAAATAGTCCCTCAACTAACAACTATTTACAATTTCAGCTCACAAGTTTCTAACTAACTACAACATATCACATACAAAATGTTAAGTTGTTAAGGATAAACATTTTAGTCTAATATTCCATGTCTAAACTCCTGATAAAGGATGCAGTATTATATAATCATATTTGAAATAAGGCCTTGGATTTTTAGTTCGTTTTACCATTCCAAAATGCTTGAGCCGTCCGTGTTGAGGGGGTGTTAAAAATCCACGGGTATGTCAATTTAATTGGGTTCCTTATTCTTGCTTCTTTGTTTTTTGTAGTTGAGCTGCTCATGTGGGCTGTTGTTCAAATTAATTGTTGTTTTTTTGTGGCATCGATGGCGTAGCACCCCGCTCGTGACAGTGAGCTTAAATCAGGGTGTTTCCTTAGTACTTATGAGGTACCTGAGGACTGTTATATATCATTAATACTAATATGTTACTAGTGTTAATGACAAGTAATGAATAGGAACGCCGGGTGAGGATCGAGCGGAAAGCTTTAAGGAACCGAACAACGAATCGATTTTGGATATTGATGTTTTGTGGGTGAATGTAAATTCACGTTTCATTGCATACTCTGATAGGAGATGGATGTCACTTTTATGTAAACTCGTTTTGTTAAATGGTGCGCTTGAACGTGCCTGGTTTAGTAAGTAATGGCAACGAAACTTTCTAGCACATATTTTAATTATTAGTGTATAGTTGTATACAGTTGTAAACATTGTACTATTTAGGCTAAGATTTAGGAAATATTGTTACCATAGATAGCGTGACTATTTTGGAATCCTCCTATTCACATGGTATACAGTTGTAAACATTGTATTATTTAGGCTAAGATTTAGGAAATATTGTTACCATAGATAGAGTGACTATTTTGTGTATATATGTTTGATTGATTAATGAGAATGGCAAGGAGAATCCTCCTATTCACATTAATTAACTAAGTCGGCTGTTACAACGGGGAGGGGTGTTACATTAGCAAACCTCGTTTTTCATAATATTTCAAAGGTAAACTTATATCACTACTACAAAAAAGGGCTTTCTTGACGCTTTTTGCGCGTCAAGAAAGGGCCCAGATGACGCGCAAAAAAGCGTCAAGGAAGGTAGGGTCAAGAATCTTCTTGACGCGCAAAATGCGCGTCATCCCGTTCTTGACGCGCGAACGATGACGCGCAAAAAAGTGTCATAAATTTGTGTCATAAAATAAGCGTCAAGGAAGCCCCCGTCATAAATCTTCTTATGACACGCTTTTTTGCGCGTCATTGTTTTTTAAAAAAAAATAAAAAAAAATATTTGTTTGTAAAATCACTAATTTCCCCATTAATAACAATTAACCTCATAATACAAAATAAAATAAACTTGTAGTAAAATTATACATTTCATATATAGAGCAAACATTGCAAAGTTAACATTAACTTACAATTGGATCCGGTAGGCGAATAACCTATAATAACAAATCTAACACTATCATTTTCCTTAGCATTCTTACAACATATATGTCCCTTCCACAAGCATTCTTAGCATCAGCCCTTCCAACTTTAACTTCTCATACCCAAAATCTGTTAAGCACAATGAAATTTAACAAAAAGCACCAACCTAAATAGTCATTTACCAAATGGACGTTTTGGTAAGTTTTGTAATGATGCAAATCAATGTTATTTTTAATTAGTCAAACAGGTCCAAATTTAAAAAAAAATGAACCAAAGAAATTTAGTGCCAATAGGAAAAAACTGATTTGGACTAATGAATGTAGGTCAAGGATCTTGTGAAAAACGCCCAAATGGCCTTCAAAGGAGTTTAAAGTGAAAAACCATAGGAGGTTATATTCATGATAATCACAGTTGTTTACAAGTAGTACTTGTTTATGACCTTCTAGTTCTAAAACTTCATGATAATTATAAAGTAAAAAAGTTGTTCCATTAGTAATATAGTAAACAATTCAGCTCAAGAACAGTAACAGGAAACCAACAAACCTGATCAAACCAGTGAATTCGATAAAAAGCTCATATTAACAACCGAAAAAATCTTCCACTTTCTCTTTGAGCTTCTCTGTCATTCACCAGCACATATCAAATGTCAGCAATACAATCATACACTCGTAACAACAACTAAATAGATATTATACAAATTAGAAGGAAAAAGAAAGCCCTAATTAAAATGGCACTAACCTGTTGCCCAGCAACACTGTTGTTGAAGTTGCCTGCATCATTTTCTGCAAATTCAGTGATGTGTAGATAGTAAAAATCAAGAAACATGCATCAAGCTTCTATCTTTCTGCTGTCAAGTGTTTGTAAATGAATAGCTAGCACTCTATCATAGAAAATGCTGGAATAAAAGTATGAGTAAATATTAACCTCTGAAGGTAAGCCATTTCTGTTAATGAAGTAATGGAAGATGAAAATAGCACCCTGAACTTGTAGAAGGGCAGTAGGAACTGAGGGTACCTGCATCAGTCCACTGTCCCATATATAGCCCATAGTAACAATCCTCAACCCATTTCCATAGCCCAAAACAGTAGTTAATGTATACCATAGTCATTGTTAGTAGCTATAGTGGTAATTGTTTACTTCAAATATGCAAAAGTAAGACCTGCACATACATACTAAATATAATAAGTTTTCCATGATATCTTCCTCTTCAAACTTGAAAACGAAGCAACTAATAAACACATCGTCGTACATGCAAGCCCAATATAATTCATCTACCGTACGAAGCATTACTACATTTGACATCTGCCTCAAAATTTAGAAACTCAGGGTAGACTTTGGCTCCAAACCTAAATTACAAAACAATAATTTAGTAGCAATGCTTATGGTCGTTGCCATCAATTAGCCTTTGAACAAAACTAAAGCCTTCGAGTAACTATGTCCAAAGATAAAAAGTAGCAATGCTTATTAACTCTGTCCATTTTAAATGGCTTGAATAGCAACAAAAACCCATTAAAGAGAGACTACTAAGGGCATCAGAGACTTGGAACGTTACCTTGGTAAGTCGTCTACCTTGGTAAACCGGAGACGACTGATAACAATTAGGTGTGCTTTTGGCTTTTGCTTCATTTTCAAGGAGACTTACAATGTTCAACTCCCTGCATTGAGAAAAAATCATGAATCAACTACAAATTCTTTGAAGTATATATATAGTTTATTGGCTTTAAATTTTGATTAAAATTGAACCAAGATAAAAAATAAAAAAAAACAAAAATGAAAAAAACCCTCCACTTCATCATGCTGTTGCAGGATGATTCTTGATTAAGATTTCGATTCAGCTTGTTATATCCGAACGAGCAGATTGCTTACTTGTCCCAATTGATTTCGGTTTGAGAAAAATAGCCTGTTGTATCCGAACGAGCAGTCTCCATTTATGCGATCAGATTCTAGCAGATTTGGTATCGGAAGCCGTCTCCATTTATGCGATCAGATTCTAGCGTATTTGGGTAGTAGCCTCCGGCTACATATTATTATCATCTGACCAGACCCCTGCAACCATTTCAGGTAGGTTCTCTAACTGCAATCAAGAGCATCACAGTAAATAACAACTTCTAAGACAAAAATAATCATGTAGTTCAATATATAAAAAATGATGGGTGCAACATATGTGTTAATAATTAAATGTCTCATTGCATATCAATTCACAACCCCAATATACCACCAGGTCAGATTTTTCACGACATAAACCCAACCACATTAATACACTATATAAACATATAACCAAAAATAATAGGGTTTCTCTTTTCAACAAGGAATCCATGGATGCTTGAATGAAAATGATACAGGGGCCTCACAACAATTATCATGGGGCCTCACAAGAAACCAATGATCACCAATGATGAATCTCATATGGATTTATTTGTACATCAAACAAAAAAAGTTCATTTTATAAATATTATCAAATTATGAAAAGTATATGGCGGATTTTAAACCTTCTTTCAAGTTTCAACAACAGAATTCAAAACGAGATTTCCTGGTTAGAGCCTAGAAGTGGATTGTATAATCAACGATGTTCTTATGAAATCAGATACAGCTAAAACGGAAACCAGAGTAAAAGGTTAACTGACAAGTGACAACATATCTGCATTTCAGAATTTGAATTTCATCCAAATTAACACGATCGAGTTACAATTAAACCCTAGAGATCCAGAAATTACGCAACAAATCACATGAAAACGTAATCGATTACAACAAAACCGTAGTGTAAGATCTGTATACCTTATTTTCGGCAAAGGAAGCAGATTGAACAGGCATAGGGAACTGGCGAGCCGTGAGTCCTTCACGTCTCTTCCTCTGCAAATTCTCTTCTCTCAGATTCTTACGGATCTCAACCATTTTGTCCTCTCTCCTCCTGCCGCCCCTCATCGGCGTCCACCGCCACCTTGTAACGGTTCCGGCAAACCTCCGTCCTCTCGCTAGGCCTCAAAGACATGTTTGCTGCAAGTATAAGATACAAACCCTAGAAATTGGGAGTCTGCAAGTAACATAAAATGAGACCTCGATTCAGCAGAGATAGGAAACCTCGATTCAACGGCGGTAGGGCTATGATGTAGTTCTGGAGGAGGTCGCGACGAGCGGGAGGGAATCTGCGACGGAGGAGGGGGAGTAATTGAAAGGTTTGGGGAAAAAAATTGGGGAAAATGAAAAAAATTGGGGAGTAAATGAGTCATCGAGGAATCTAGGTTAGCGGGAATTAAATTTTGGAGAAAATTTAGGGGGGAGGGGGGAATATAAAACGACAGTTTTTAGATGACGCGCATTTTTAAGTGTACTCCGTGTTTTTTTTAATTATGACAGGATTTTTATGGCGCGCAAAAATGCGCGTCATTTAGTCTTAGAATTATACAATTCTTGACAGTTTTTTTATGACACTCGTTTTTGCGCGTCATTAAAAACCGCGCGTCATCGTTCGCGCGTCAAGAAAGGCCCTGTTTCTAGTAGTGTATTCATCATTCTCTTTCAACGACGAACATAACATTATTACAAAACCTATTAAGCTGGTAGAAAGATTACACGTATTAAATATAAACAAATACCATAGGTTATATCATTATTCTCAACAAATTAAAATTCATCCAATCTTCTTTGAGCACCAATATGATAACACCAATAGGATAATAACTTCTTTGAGCAGTTCTTAAACCAAAGATAACTAAGGACTTTGGTTTTTTCCATTACTTTGGCCATAACGAACGATATTTGCATGAAAACATTGTCGTTCGTTGCTCTTCCTATGTTCCAAAGGCTGTAAGTATCACCAAGTAAATCGTCTTTATCCTTATAGCGTTACCTATGATATATCGGTGCTAAACATGTAAAAACCTTGGACATGACACCACTTCCCAATATTATTCTATAAATAGAAGTCTCAAGAGTCTTTATAAACTGTTCAAGTTTGTTTCGTATATTTTAAGTTGTTTTCTGCTCAATCGTTCATGGTAATTGCTTGATATCTATCGGTATATAGTAACCAAAACAATAGATAACTATAATAGCATTAGTAATCATTTTAATCGAAGTTACAGAAAAAACCAAAATTATAATGCCATGCCACAAACCTTATACTCCTCGATATATAATACATCAATTGTATTTGTAGGAGATGGTATATGTTCATAGCATCTACAATCTAGTCGTACTATACAACATCTGGAAACAACCGTCTAATGATGATCAAATGGCCGTTTGAATTTATTAAAATGTTCAAATGACCCGGCCGTTAAAAGAAATCAGTCATGAACCGTTTGTAAACGAACTTTAGTTGAGAGGGTGGTATGAGAATATATTGACCCATTTGCAGTTTCAATGCCAATTCAAGCCCTTCCACAACTTCACTCATAACAGGACGTTGATCAGGCTCTATCTCTAAGCAACGCCATATTAGATTTTCGCATTCATGTAAACATTCTAGAGAAATAGCTGTCTTAATGTATCCATGTTTCAACCCATCAAGTTCTTCCAGGGCCGATTCTGAAAACGTCAAAAAAAATTTAGGCCCGGCACAGGAAAAAGAAAAGTGCCCCTATATTCTAATAAATTGAAATAGACTCAATAGTTAATTCTACATGATGTCTCTAGCAAACTAGTAATCAAGATCGAAGATTGAGAGACTTACATGCTTGCGATCTTGAATTCTTGATGTTGATTGTACACTTACGAGTCGTAGTCTTCTTCTTCTCGTAGGAATTTTTTTTTTCAGTCTTCCAGGTAACTAGCGAATAACATGAATACGTGATAAAAAAAAACTGGACTTGATAAAAAAAATAAAAACCTAGTTTATTTTCATTTTTTTCTCTTTATATAGAAAATAAAGAGTTCACGGACCTTTGGTATGGGCTGAGTAATATATATATATAATGAACTTGAATACTATATATATATATACGAGTTGGTGACCCGCCCGCGCGTTGCGGCGGGCCACCCTCGTTTGTTTTAGTAGTTTTAGCTCACTTTTGTTGATGCAAGTAAGTAATAAACTGATTATATTCATGCCGGTTTCCCTTGACTACATCGTTCACGGGGTTTGATTTGTGGAGGTAGGATATTAAAAAAAGTCAACCTAGTGATGTTAGTGTTGTTTTTTTTTTTCATGATACAGTGACATTTACAAAATGTGCACTTTTGAGCTTCCTTAATGTGGCTGCTTGTCATCTGTATTTGTTTATGTTTGTGTTATTATAGGGATAATGAATGAAAGATATGGTTGTTATTAGAAAGTTTTTAAATATATATTAACCTGGTGAGTGTACTTTTTAAGCACTCGAACTTCAAGCAAAAATGGATAGTCCTCTGCAATCACATCAGCTATTCCTTTAGAGGCCATTGTGTTCCAAAGTAGTATTCTGTTGCATAAGCAAGTGGTTAGTAAAAGAAAGTTATGTATTACCTACGATGTTAATGTATGTATATGTGTATCTGGCTATGAAATATGAATAAGAAAAGCTATTCTTGTTTGTGTCTCTCCATTACATTTAGGCAACCCGGCTTGAAAATATAAATAAGAAAAGTTATTCATGTATCTGTCTCTCTATTTCAGCTAAGAAATTTGTATATACTATATAAACTTTTAGGCAACATCTTATAGATTTAGAATATTTTCTTTCAGAATACCTCTTTTGAAACAAATGATATTGATCAGTATGTTGTATGAGACAATGTTAAAACACAGTTCCAAAAGCTTTGAAATACATAGGAAGTCAAACAAAGTTAATAAACTCCAAAATGGCATGGACTTTCCAACCTTAGAAACAAAACTATACACTGTTAAAGATCAGACAATGCAAGTCCTAAACAATTGGATTTGGTTAAAGGAAAACTATATGAGCTTTAAAAGTAACCTAAGAGATGGATATGACAAACAAATTTTAACCAAATGAATTTGCAAATACCATCCACAATTCCAGTAAGAAATAAATGAACCTGCAACATTACAACCTAAGACATAGATTTCGCTAACACTCAACCCTTGTTTTCTTCAATCATTTAGACTTTTTTACTTCTATAAAAAACAGTAAAATGCAATCTTTTTAAAGGTTGTTCAAAGGTTATCATAGTTATAATTTTTGCACTTAAGATAAAAATAAAGAATTGCAAAGTTAGAATGCCAAGACATTTCAAGAACAGTAAATCAAGACGCCTCAGACCTCACATATGGATTTATGGTATCTGCATATCGATAGCACCTTCACCTACATGGGTCAAAACTATACCAACATCGTCAATTATCTATAGCTATAACACCCCTTTGTTTATATCCCTTGGAAAGAGAAGCAAACACGGTCAACAATCATACAAAAATTAAAATCAAAATGAAGATCTGAGAAGTGGTTCTTACCAGCTTTTACCTACTGCTATTCCCCCAACTAAAAATTTAAGCTTAACACTTACAAAGAAAAAAAACTAACATAAGCAAACACATTATGTACTATTCCCCTAGCTCTAAAGATCTTAATAAACAGAAAGTTCTAATTTACAAAACAACAGTAAGCATCAAGAATAAAAATCTAACCCATTATTCCATTTCAGAATGACGTCCAGTGATAGACCACAAAAGTTGTATAACCAATACAAAAGCAGTATGCCTAGAAGGCAAGACTATTAAAACCTTTACCTTTCATTTCAAGCAAATTAAAAAATGGGAAAACAATCAGAACATTTTAAGAAAAATACAGTGAAAGCCAAATAATTTGGCAACCAGATTTGAGTTGCAAATCCCATTAAAATCACAAATCTGAGTTGCAAATAAAGAAAACCCAAAAGCTTAATAGGTAAAACACCATTTTCTACATAAAATCGAAGAAGCATATATAATCACATAAAGAATTTCAAACCAAACGACTCAAAATTAAACATGCTACACAGAGAAATGAAATATTAGCAGAAAATATAAGTGAAAGCCTATACCGAAAATCGGAGTGGAAGTGTATTTACTCGGAGAATAGAGGAGAAACGTAGCGCACAACAACAAAGAAGGGTCAAACAACTTTCACCTGTAAAATGTCAAAGCAACGATAAGAGAAACTGCAGCATCGACCATGGACTGACGTATTAAACCAGAAACGAAGGGAGAATTGCGAACCAGAACATTTACATACTAAAAACTGTGAAGAAATAAGGGTAAATTGTCACCGGCGTTATCACATCTGTGCAGTAGAAGTTGAAGCCAAAAAGAAATCGAACCATACCGCTGCATTTATTGCAAGGTATGCTAATTAGAACATGACTATATGGTCCTTTCTCTCATCTGTGCGTGCTTCAATTAAGAGGAAATCCTCATGAACCTACTGAAACGTACAGTGAACAGGAAACAACTATGCAGCATGTGAAATCTACTGAAATCTCGGGGAAAAGATATTCATGTGATGTACGACTGAAGTGTCGGTGAAAAGAGATCATATCATTGAAAATTGAAAAGAAAATGGAAAAAGTATTGCACGTGTCATGCAGACATAGGAGAATGGTTATGAACAGTTGAATATGTGTGTGTATAAGCCATTGTGTTTTGTATAATTATATAATATATATATATATATAATGGACTTGATAAAAATTCGAGTGCCCCTAAATTCGTTGGGCCTGGCTCCTTTGAGCCTCCTGCGCCACCTCAGCGCCGGCCTTGAGTTCTTCTACGTTGGGAGGAATGCCAGCCCACCCATAACACTTTCGACAATACTCTACCAAAAGCATGTACATCGGCTTTTCGTCTTAGTTCCACACCTGTTAAGATCAATATATAGATTACAACTTCAATTCTAAAAGTTTGATAGAAAGTTGGTGTATATATATGATTGATCACACATGATGATGTTACTATACCTTCTATTGTATTGGCGATTACTTGTGAAACGGATGGGCAAAACGGATGGGCCAACAAAATGAGCGTGGGCTGATTTAAAGTTTGATAGTTTAGGAATCAAATTATCATCCAAGAGAATGCTTTCAAGGCTTATGTCACCATGAGTGATGCTAAAATGGGTGCCTGAATGAAGGTAACTTAGACCTTTTGCCACTCCTATGCAAATTTCTAGGTGTTGCTCTAGTATTACGCGCGGAGTTTTATCTTGAAAACGATCGAATCTAAAAAGATAATCATAGAGTGAACCGTTTGGCATGTATTGATACACAAGAATCCTCTCGTCTCCTTCATCACAATATCCCACAAGAGAAATGATGTTGACGTAATCACATGCAGACAAAAAACTGGTCTCCTTTAGGTACCTCATATATAATTCCTCCCCCTCCTTGTGTATATGTTTAATAGCCACTTCGTTTCCCGAGATGTTTCCACTATAGACTTTCCCAAATTACCCCTCCCCTAATAAATTTTCGACCGCAAATTCAAAGGTTGCCTGCTTTATCTCATCAAGTGAAAATCTATGAAAGACAAACGTGTTTCTATTTCAATTCGGTGAGATTAAATAACCCTACCCTATATATATAATCCTTATGTATGAAGTTAATATGTATTCGTATATTATGATAATTTACACACATGTAAGTTCACCATCTATACATGTGGTATATAAATTGAGACATAAGGTTACTAAGAGTATAAAATTATAAAAGTATAAATAATCGTCTTACACAATTAGTTTCTTCAAATACTCATCGAACACTATGTTCTCTTCACATGATCTCCAGACATTTTTTTATTCTTTGAAGCTCTTCGTACCGCGTCTATAACAAGGACCACTTTATGAGTACTATGAATTAATTTTTTTTTTGTTATTTTCTTTAACTAATTTGAATATAAAAATGTATGTACTTGTAAATGAACATTACTGTAGGGATTATAATAAAATATTATAGGGATTACTAGTTCATATTTATGGATTGTGATAAGAAACGTATTGTATTCTGTAATCTAATGTAATCACCAACGACACCCACTAGCTCAGCTTAGTGGTAAAGGTGTATAATATTTTATCAAGAGGTCTTGAGTTCAGGTCCCACTTGTAACAAAAATAATTAAAAATGGGGATTACAAGTTGGGCCAGGGGATTTCTCACCAGTGGTGAGTTTCCTCCTGATGAGGATTGGAGATGATCGGGTGCGTGATGTAATGTCATCGTCAATGATCCAAATTTGCCGTTAAAAAAAATGTAATCACCAGCGGTACATTGTTTTCTAATTATAACGCTAGTCTATCAGATATATTTGCATTAACAAATCATACTTACCTCTAATTTTAGCATTTCTTCAAGCTCTTTCTTCACATCATCCATGGGAGGTCGATCTCTTCGACCTAGCAGGCATTTATACGCGATTGCTGAATATCTACTCAAGACTTCATGGCTCATTTGTTTCCGCAAACCAGGATCAATAACCATATCCAGTTTATCTTCCTTGTAGTGTTCTTTGGCTACGTCTGCTAATAGCAGTATTCCATCATTGCCTCTAATGGTGCATAACCTCCCACAAAGAACCTCAAATAGTACCATACTAAAAGAATAAACGTCTGACTTTCTCGACACCAACCCGTAATGAATGTATTATGGTTCCACATAGCCTGATGTGCCACAAGCATGTGAAATAACAGTAGTCCTACCGAAACCAGAAAAAGTGGACTTGGACAATCCAAGATAAAAAATCTTTGCTACCCAGTTGTGATCCAGCAAAATATTTGAGCTTTTTATATCCCTATGGATTATGACTTGATTATTGTGAAGATGATTATGAAGATGATCCAAGCCACGAACTGCATCGACATCAATTTTGAGTCTTTCTAACCATGTAAGAGTATATCCGGTGGTATTGCTGCAACGTATATACCGATCCAAACTTCCATATTGTGCGTGTTCATAGATAATAATCATCTCCTTTCCCTCATTGCAATACTAATAAGAGTGATGATGTTTTCATGTTGTTAACGCGAGAGCAAGTCAATCTCGGTCAAAAACTTCTTAAGCCCTTGTCCATGAGTCTCGTTTAACTTCTTTACAGCAATCTTTGTAAGCTTTCCATCGAAGGCGAGCTCTCCTTCATACACCGAACCATATCCACCTCTTCCGATTTCCTTTTGGAACCCATTGGTTGCGTGCGTTATATCTGCTAGAGGTATTCTGAGGTGTTCCCATTTTTTCATACCAAGCCTGGCATGCGGCTGGTTGGGTAGGGTATCGCGTCAGAACAAGCTCTGCTTAGAATGAGTTCGGGTAAGAACGAGTCGATTTAATAATTGACGTCTTTGTACGGGTCAGGAGGACAAGCTTGGGTTAGAACTAATGAATCTTGAAAAATGCAAGCCAGAATTGTGTTGTGTACTCTCAAGCAGAATTCTAATTAGCGATTACCCATTTGTGTTTATGCAAATTCAACATCTGGATCATATATTATAATGAAACTCATTAAGATCACTTGAATAAACAAACAACCATTTGATCTGCTTATAGCCTTATAGCATCTACTATTAGACTATATATTTATGTTTCGGTTATATTTGTATAGATAGAAAGCTCAGGGGTGTCGAGTGTATATTTGTATCCTATATATAGGGCCAATGTATTATGGTGTAATCAAGGAAAATATTATTCATAAACTTTCATGGTAATCAGAGCAATTATCCTGGTTCCATAAACCCTATTTTTTTTCTACAGCCGGCCCTAGTCACTCGATGCCATTCAACGTGAAGGATGATCGACGCCAATCCCAAAACCGACGCCGGCACCGGCTCTTCCGACACCGTCCGCCGCCCCTTCATCCCGCTTACACTTTCATCTACAACTTTAAAAAAAAATAATGGAAATAAATCAAAGATCTTCAGAACGTATTATTTTCTTATGCAAACACAAATAAAATAAAGAAAGAAAAATAACTACTTGGCAAGTTGGATAGCCTTATTGGTATTGACTAATATTTAACAGTATGACTTTAATTAGTCAAACAAATGTTGCCAGTTCTTGTTAGAGGTGCAAAAATCGGTTTGAAAATCGAACCGGTTTGAAAATCGAACCGGTTCGGCCCCAAACCGGTTTTGACCAAAACAAACCGGTTTTGAGTACGAAAACCCCTAACCGATGAAACCGGTTCCGGTTAGAAACCGAACCGGTTTGGGAACTCAAACCGGTTTGAACCGGTTTTGTATTTTTTTTAATAAATTTTATAAAAACTTAAAAAACATACTTTTTATTGAATAAAAACATAAAACATTACAAAAGTAGCTAAAGTTCACACCTAAACGATTACAAAATAGCTAATTTTCAAAGAAAATACAAATTATTTTAACTAGATTAGAAACTTTTGACCTTTAAGATTAGAAACGTTTTGTATAACACATCAAGGGGGTATATATACCAATTTTGAGTGAATGAATGATAATCTTTGTTAATTTAAGAGTTTTTTTAGAGATTGAGAAGTGCCTAAAATCATGTGAAGAAACCGGTTTCAAACCGGTTTGGGCCAAACCGGTTTGAAAACCGGTTTCTTCACTAAACTCCCAAACCGACTGAAACCGGTTCAGTTTGACCGGTTTGGGAACCGGTTTGGTCAAAACCGGTTTTGACCGGTTTAAGAACCGGTTTGAGAGCCCAAACTGGTTTGGGATTTACACCTCTAGTTCTTGTTGGATTAATCGATTGGTTTACCGGGTCAGGTGTTCAACGGTCGGTTGTGTTAACGGGGAATAACACAAGTACTAAATTGAAACTTAAAATCTGTAAAGCAAATGTAATTTTTAGAAAATGCAACTTTTAGCAAACACAATTAATGAAATCTAAAACAAAATAAGAAGAAAACAAAAATATGTAGCACTTCATGGCGGGTGCACATCTGGAAAACGCAGAACATAGAAATTTCTTTGTATGTTACACAACATTATCACGTTGATTGTAGTGGGAAAGCCACACGTTGCGGCCTCACCAGCACCACGTCACCTTCCTGATGTTCCCGCATCACTACCTCCCCACGGCCGGCTTGGCCTTGTCAATATTATCGGCTACTATTCTAAGAAGTTATAAAAATTGACCTGTATAAAATAAAGGAAAATTTAGACGAATTAATTTACTCAAAACTTAATCCAAATCTATCTAGTCTAGAATATAAAGTATCATTTTTTTTGGAACGACATCGATCAGGCGACTCTGGTCTCACGTGTAAACCTATCCTTGCGGGGCTATGTCCAAGGTCGATTACTCAGACCTCCGTGAGAACCAAGACACCCCTCCTGAAGCTTTCTCCTGGAGGAAACCCCCTTCTGGGACCACATGGGGTAAAACTGCCTCCCCTTGGATTAGAACCCGGGTAACATAGTGGCCAGAGCCTAAAGAGACGAGAAGGTAACCACTAGGACAAGTCCTAGTGGTTTTAATTATAAAGTATCATTTAAATAAAATATTGAAGTGTCAGGTAATGTTGAATCAATGATCGATCGATTACACAGAATTGAAAGAATTTGACTAGAAATCTGATATTGTATTATGATGAATTGTTGTGTCGATGGCCTGGAATCCATCGATATATTCATACACACGTACGACATGAAGGAAGTTGTAGACTTCCAAATTTGACCAAAGAGACCCTGAACTAGTTACATATTTACAATGACACTAAACCTTGACTTTTGACTTTAACACAACTAACCCTTGGACTTTTATAACTAAGTAAATATATATAGATGAATATGATTATTCTCAACTTCACCCCCTAATCATATCATCTTCATTCTTGATTCTTCAAATCTTGAACGCCAAGCAGTTCTCGTATTGTGATAACTTGACTCTTGCTAGTGCCTTCTTCAGTATGTCTGCTCGTTGAATTTCTCTGCTTACATGTTCAACTTGAATCTGTTCATTCTCTACGCATTCTCTTATGAAGTGATATATTTTATCAATGTGCTTGCTTCTTCCGTGAAACACTGGATTCTTCATTAATGCTATTGCTGAGATGTTATCTACCATTAGTGTTATCTTCTCTTCTTTCTATCCCGTCAAATCCTTTAGTAATCTTTGTAACCACAGTGCTTGTTGTGCAGCTGCAGTGGCTGCTATGAATTCTGATTCACATGAAGAGAGTGCCAGCGTTTGTTGTTTCTGAGTGCACCAAGTAATAAGTGAGTTTCCAAAGTAGACAACATAACCTGTAGTGCCTCTTCCCTTTTCAGTGTTGACACCATAACGACTATCACTGTAACCTGTTATCTTGCATCCTCCAGTCTTCTTGTAGGTTATTCCATGATCTTTGGTTCCTTTGATGTAGCGCAGTACTTGTTTGATTCCCTTCAAATGATGTTCTCTTTTGGTTCTTGCATGAAACGACTGAGTAGATTAACTGAATAACTCAGATATGGTCTTGTATGTAGTAAGTACCTCAAACATCCTATTAAGCTTTTGTATTCCGTAGGATTCACCGGTTCTCCTTCTTCAGTTCTTGTGAGTCTTGTTCCCGGTTCCATAGGAATCTTTGTTTCGTTACAATCAAGCATATTTGTTTCTTTCAGGATCTTGTTGATGTATCCTGTTTGCTTGATGGATATTTCACCCCCTGCTTGGGTGACTTCTATAACAAGATAGTATTCTAGGAGTCCTAAGTCACTCATTTCGAATTCTTTCTCCATTTGTGACTTGAAATGATCTATTTCCTTCTTTGGTGCTCCAGTAACTATAAGATCATCCACATAAACTCCAATTATCATAGTTGATGTGTTTCTCTTCTTTATGTAGACTGCATGTTCCAATGAGCATTTCTGAAAATTGAGTGTTTTCAGAGTATGATCTAACTTGATATTCCATGCTCGTGGTGCTTGTTTCAATCCATACAGTGCCTTAGAGAGCTTGTATACTTTCTTCTCGGTTCCTGGTTTTACAAACCCTTCTGGTTGTGATACATAGACTTCTTCCTATAAGTCTCCATTAAGGAATGCGGATTTTACATCGAGGTGATGTACTTCCTATTCATTATATGCAGCAAGTGCTAGAATAAGACGAATTGTCTC
>JBCNJP010000312.1:21189-38189 GCA_039602395.1 Deinandra increscens subsp. villosa
CGTGCAAAACTCATAAATTATTAATCATGCGTCTATACTATTATTACATATGTCCACAATCAATAAAAAAATCAACTTTCCAACTAAATTTCGGAAAAATGGATTTTAATAATACAAATTTTACCTAATTGGCCGATAATAATACGAGTTTTTATATTTCCTCACAATAATACCAATTTTATAGGTATTGGATTGTAGTGATACACCGTTAGTTTTTTACTAACGGTGTTAGACCCTTGCTGACATGGCAACTATGGCTTTGTTTAACCAAATTATCAAAAAAGATGGACTGTTTATGTAATTTACAAAACCCTAGCCCACACATATATTTTTTAACATTTCAACAGAGAAAGAGAACGAGGGTTTGGGGAGCCGCAGCTCCGGTGACCACCGGCGGACCTCCAGCCGGCCACCGGCGGACCTCCAGCCGGCCTCCGGCTCCGTCGCGTCTATTTCTATTTCTAGTTAGTTCTCATCTCCCCCACCAAATCGTCTTCGATTAAACGGCCACCAAACCCATGAAATAAACCCTAAAAATCTCATTCGATTGGTGACGATGAAGGTAGGGAGGTTAAAGAGGCTCTTATTGTTTCTTGCATTTGAAGTTGGAAAGTGAAATTGAGATCGGAATTGGCGCCGACGGCGGCTGCGAGTTTGCCGGAGAGGTGGTAGAGACGTGGTGGTGGTTGTATCTGCAGGTGGTGACGGAGCCGTGAATCCGGTCCGATTGGTGGTGTTCCGACGAGTGTAGGTGGATAAGGGACGCTATTAAAGGTCGCTGGCGAGCTTCTGTTTGTTGGCCGGCGTGGATTTGAGCGGCGAGCTTCTGTTTTTTTGCCGGCGAATTCCCCTATCTCTCCATTTCCGAACCGCAGCCTCGAACTTCTTCTTTTCCCACTTCCGTCAACAGCTTCCGTCGAGGACTATATCAGTTTCTAATTGTTAAGATTTTATAAAAGGTTTAAAATTTTTAAGAATGTCCCTTTAAGAAATTAAAAAATTCAAAGGGTCTCTCCATTTTAATAAATTACAAAAATAGTCCCTTATTATGTGCCACGTCAACAACATACTAACACCGTTAGTAAAAAACTAACGGTGTATCATTAGAATCCAATACCTATAAAATTGGTATTATTGTGGTGAAATTTCAAAACTCGTATTATTATCCGCCAACTAGATAAAACTTGTATTATTAAAATCCAATTTTCCCTAAATTTCCAACAAAAAGTCCTTTATTTCATGCGATTTACACACAAACGTAATATAAATCCACAAAACAAAATCATAAAAAATTTATGTAAATTGGAATAACTATGGACTTAAGTCCACATACTGACCACATTATAATGCATTGATCAGTTTTATTAAAATACATGCTTATATACGCGTTCATAATAATTTCACATATTTAAGTTGTAAAAATATTAAAAATACCAACAGATTAGACATTGCAAGAACAAAAGTGGAGAAAACAGATTCTGTGTTCAAAAGTGAATGGAAGTAAAACCAAAATCAAACTAAAAAATGTTGTATAAATTTGGACCGAAACCGTAGACGAAATCGAAAATTTACTTGGATTATACTACGAGTCGTGATATCACTTTTTCAGAACAAACAATTTGATCGGTACAATCAAATAGTTGAACGGATAAAACGTAGTATACGTACAAGAATCGGATTTAATCTCTTTGAGGATCGTTCATACCGAAGAAAATCGAATAGGTATACATGTGCTCATCATCGTAATTGAGTAATCGAATTTTGAAGAACATAAAAAAAAAAATTCTTCACCCCATGAAAACTGTCGTTCTCATATATCCATCTCTTTTCGAATAGCGTTTTTTTTTCTTAGAAAAATTTTGAAGATCCCACATTATCCCCATGGGAACCGCCGTTTACTTTTCTTCATATCCCTTTCTTAAATTAATTATATGAAAATTATTAATTAAGTAAAACAAATTAATTAATTAAGTAAAATTAATTATGTGAACTCGGCTAAATCCCATTCATCTCATACTCAAACCAATAGCACACACCATCTATTAGGAACAACCGAGCCCGCACTCCTGCATCACCTAACTCGGTTAATTACTAATGAGATCAACCTAAACGACAAGTTAATCCAATATCACCAATGGCCTTGATAACACTAAAATTACCAACATTCCTCCCCCATTTTAGTGATATCCTTGATTAACTTAATTTAATTGTCAAAGAAAATCAAACTTATGCATAAATGAAAATGACGTGACGATTGAATTTCCATCTTAGTATATTACACATTCCAAATATTCGAATATTAAGGGTGTCACTAACGGATTGAACCCTTACTATTACGTTGAATACCCGAAGATAATATACACATAAGCTTATAAATCCATATGTTCTTACCTGACACTATATTTTACTAGCCTGTGTCCAATCCTTCAAAGAGTATATCGAAGCCAAGTCCAAGCTTCTTGAAGCGGCTAAACTTGTTAGGACCTGATTTGAGCACAATGTTCTCATTTGATTCATCACACAGGTGCGGAAAACAAATGTGATGATCAATCTTGGTTGATTTTACCCCATAGATCTCTAAAGCTCAAGAACACACACAGAATACACCAAGAACACACACACAAAGGCTCTCTTGTAGAAGTGACCAGTAGGAACACGTATTAGGGTTTTTCACTTTGGTATTTATACTACAAGAGAGCCTGGGACAAATAGAATGTTTGACATCAACCAATCATTGCATAGAATTCAGCAAAATATTCTAACAGAATATGAAGTATGCTAAGCATATAAAGAAGTACGCTAAGAATTAAACAAGTTCGCTAAGAAGTTCGCTAAGCATTAACAAGTCCGCTAACAAGTTCGCTAAGCACAACTTAAGTACGCTAGGAACAGTTTAAGTTCGCTAGGAACAAATCAAGTTCGCTAGGAACAAATCAAGTTCGCTAGGACAGTTAACAAACAAGTGCGCTAAGTACAATGACAAGTTCGCTAAGAGTTAATCAAGTCCGCTAAGTTCAATATACAAGAAGTTCGCTAAGGAGAAATACAAGTACGCTAACACTTAGTCAAGAACATCATATATAAACATAATCAAAGATAACAAGGTACATAATCAAAGTTAAGTACAAACCAAAGTAAAATTACAAATAAACACCAAAAGGATAAATAGTTTGTGTTGCCAACATAAATAAGTTCTAACAATTTCCACCCATGTTGGCAATGCAAACCTCTCGAGCTTCAACCATCTTGACCGATCATCTTGAGCAGGAACCTCCAGTTTTCTCTAGCCGCTTCTTTGTGTTTGTCTGAAAGGACATGAATCCCCAGATCATAGAGCCTCCAGAGGTCTTGCCATACCAGTTTCTTCAGGTCATTGTAGTTGTTAAACTCGACTAATCTTTTTGCCTTGTCAAGAACCACACGTGACCCATTTTCTTCCATCAACCAGCAACTTGCAGTTCTCAGCATCTCTTCATCAAGCTTGTACCTACCAATGCCAGCAAGCTGATTGCACCACCAGTTTAGAAACATCAAGAAATAGTTAGCATCGTAGCATTCGTATAGTCTAAGCTGAGTAGGGATGGTCCGCATCTTCTGGTAATAGATGAGCTTGATGTATGATCTTGACAGCATTCTTAGCTCAATGGCAGCAAATAATCTGATAGACTCAGCACCTTCCCTTTCGATCACCAACTCATGTGTCATCCCGTTGTAATACCAGCTGATAATGGGGAATTTCTTCTGATTCCCTGGGATCCATTTGACATTGATTTTATCACCGATGTTCTTGAAGATGCCTTTATGTGGTGCACGGAGTCGCTTCTTTTCTTCGGCTATCTGAGCTCTTCTTTCTTCTTCAGGATTCAGATTGAACCTTTTGTCATCATAGGCTGATTTGATCAGATGTTCAGCTCTAATACCTTTACTGTGTTTTGTATGGTTTACCAAGTCCAGGTATTTGAGCTGCTTCAATTCCCATGAGAAGAGGCTTGTAAGAGCTTTGAAGTCAGCAACGAATTGAACGTATCCATTCCGTCTCTTCACAATAAAAGCATCGAAAGCTTCATCATATTTCCAACCCATAATCTTCATTCCATGATTAACATTGGGGTTGGCTGGCATCTTTCTCAAATTTTTGGCAGTGAATCTCAGCATTGCCTTAGAATTTGGAGCCATTCTCACCCAGTCATCATAGATGGGTGGATTTTTATTCCTGTTAATTGTTTCAGCTCTCTCCTGTTCCTTTAGTCTGATTTGCTCCAACTTTGCTAACCTCTCAGTCTTCCTAAACTCAGCCACGAACTCACGGGGGCCTTTGGTCCTCTTGTGAATCCAAGACTTTCTCTCAACATTTTTAAATCTGAGATAGTTTCGGAGGTCTTCAAAAGACATTCTGTTAGTGGTAGCAATGATGTATTCAACTGAATCTGGATCAGGTAGTTCTTCAGCAGGATCATCAGGGATAAATGATTTACCCATATCAAGCACAAGGTCGGAAAGACGATCTCGGATTGGTGCAAAGTCAAATGTTTTGTCAGAATCAGCAAACGGATCTGACAGAGGATCAACCAGTGATTCAGGAATTTTCTCAGCTTCATCAACACGAGGGAGATTAGAATTTAATCTCTCCTCGTCAGTATACAACTTAGTTAGCTCAAGATCGGTAAGTCTAAGAAGATATTCCAGAGGAATTCTGTCTTTCATAAGAGACCTCACCATCTGAGCAGTTTCTGACACATCATCTACATCAACGTCTGTTCCTTCAAGATTAGTGACGATGCAGATTTTTCAGGTAATGAATTTGAACCCTTTCCATAAACAACAGCTGGAGGTTGATCTGATTCATACCTCTTCAAAGCTTGCTCTCTTTCTCTGACCAATCTATTTTCCTCAGCAAGTGTTTCTGCAATGAGAGCTCTACGTGGTCGATCTCTTTCAGCTTCTTTTCTTAACACTTCGGCTTCGACTTCTTCTTGTGTAAGAATCCTTTTTCCTTTGTCTGTGGCTGAGGGACCAGGTTGTTCAGAGACAGAAGGTTCCCGAGTTATCGTAGTCACATTTTCATCAGGAAAAATGGGAAGGAAGGAAGGATGGAAAGGAGCTAAATAGATCTGAACATTTGGAGCTTGATCAGTAGGAACATCAGGATTAGCTTGAGAAATGGTTGGAGTAGCAGCTTCTTCAAGATTGATAACTTCAGCATCTTCAGGAATAGAGCCGGTAACATGTGGAGAAGAGTCAAGAGCAGGGGTTTCATCAGTTGGCATACCAGTTGGCAGAGTGACATTTACAAACACTCCATCATCTACCTCCATTTTGACTTGAATTGGAGTAGGAATAGGAATTTCATCTTCTTCATCTTCACTTTCAATCAAATCCAAATCAATGTAGTTCAGTGGGTTAGCTTGATTGACTAGAACATTTAGCCTTTGTTCCAGCTCATTCATATCTTCCACATCACTGAAATCTACCGTGTAAGGAAACTCTTCATAGGTTGCTTCACTATCATCTTCAATGGTTTCAATGAGTATCCCACATGAATTTCTTCTTGTGTATAACTTTTCAGCATAATACTCACGAAAGTCTGCCATGGAAAAGTCCAAGAAGGTCGAGTCGACGTGAAATCTACGGACACCTTCATTTACAGGGACAATAGCAGATGATGAAATAGTGACATCTTGACCAGAAGGTACGATTGCAAGTTGAAGAGAGTTATGTAACTCTGATTCTACTGGTTCCGAACTGGATGACTCTTCAATGGCCTTGAGTGCCGGTGCAAACCTTGGCAGCTTCAAGTTCTCTGGCAATGGAGCCAGCTTCTTGAGTGAGTCCAGGATTTCATCAACTGGCTCATCATGAAGTAGACTGTTCACAAATGATTCTTCATCATCAGTCATGCTAGGCTCATTTCCTTCAAATACTGTATCATCATCAACATCGAAGTCACTATCGTTTAAGGAACTTGTGGAGTCAAGATCTCCTTTAGATTCTTTAACAGATGGAAAATTAGCACTATCAGTTCCTTGATGAGTTGACGGTTGTTCTTCTGGGACCTCAGAACCCTTGTCACCTGCATCACCACGATCAGGTTTGTCACTGAGCTGGGTTTCTTCTTTTGACTTGGCCAGCAGCTCCTTAAGCCTTTGGATCTCAGCGGCTTGTTCAGCAATTACATGTGACTGCTCAGAGATTTTCTGGTTTGCCACTTGTAGAGAACAGTTGAGATGATCATTCTGACTCTGTAGATTTGACACTTCAGCTTGGAGTTCCAATACCCTTTCAGATTCAGAAGATGTCGGGCTTGAGGGGACAGTAACAGTGGCTTCAGTCGTGGCGACAGCGGCTTCTGCAATAACTTCTAGAGGTCTCGGTTCCAAATTAATCTTTTCAGATTGAATCATAGAAGATGGAGAGACAGAAGTAGTTGCAAAGGTCGATTCAGGTTGAGCTCCAGATGAACCAACAATTTCATACTCGTTTGAGGAGCCTGGCTTTCTTCTAACTTGAAGTTTTTCAGTGCAGGACTTGCTTCTCTTAGCTCTAATAGTAATTAATTCAGAGGATTGATTTCCTTCATCAGCAGTTCTTGTCATCTGATTAGATAAAATAGTAGGAGGAGACTTTGGAGGGCTTTCAGGTTCATCTTGTAGATCATATGAGAGATCTGCTTGATCAAGAGACACTGAAGTCTCATCTTCATCAAAGTCATCCTCTGAAGGTTTATAGCTGTCATTTGACGATGATGGTTGTGTCATAGAGGCCCTGGAAGATTCTCCAGTCCTCTGTCTTTTCCTTGGATGAATTGCTTCAGCTTGGTCAGGAGTGTCATCTGAGCTTGAGGAGTCAGATGCATCTTTATCCGTGTCATTGCCTTCCTCAGCTTCTGAAGATATCACATTCACTGGACTAAGCGGTTCAGCATGCTCAGATGCATCAACATTATCACCCTGGAGATTCCCAAGGTCTTCAGTAGCAGCAGCTGGGTCTGGTATGACTGGTGCATTCAAGTCCAATGTAGAATGAACTTGAGCCACTTCAGAAGATTCTGGTTGTGCTTCCACTGCAGCTTCACCCATGTGGACATCTCCTTCGGCAACAACAGGAGCTAATCGAGCAATCATCTCAGGAAAGAAAGGCACAGGAGCACCTTGGTACTTACCTTGCTGAAATTTGCTGTATGAACCGGAGTTCATTGAGCTTGTTCTGAACACATCACCTTGCTTTGGCAAATTAGGATAATATCTATCTAAGATAGCCTGAATGAATCTCGGGTACAAAAAGAACTTTACTGCCCTTCCAGTTGGGTGTAAGTTAGCAATCATCCATCTTAGAAGTTGATGGGATAGATTGAAACCCCGTCCTGAGATAAATTCGTGTAGAGCACATGCGGTTTCTTCAACGAAATCATCAGGAGCAGCCTTTCTGTGAGAGAAAGCGGCAGTGAAGAAATTTATCAAAAACCTCCAGTTTGCTGGAAATAGAGTCTTCTTTATTTTGTTGCTGACGTTAGGGAGTAACACGCCAGAATAACCCATGTTCATGATGGTAGTTTGCCATTCTTCCCCAGGAAAGGATTTAGGCAAATCAGCATCCTGTAATCCCAGAGTTGTTCTGATTTTCTCCTCGGTTATCTCCACATGAGTGTTCAAAATACTAGCCCTGATCAAACTGGATCCATCATCAAGTTCAACAGATTGAGCTGTATTCCAGAATGATTCAATATGGATCTTGTAGATGGTTGGGTTGATGATCATTGCAGTAGCCCAAGTTGATTGCACGATGAGGTCAATAGCTTGCTCATCGGCATCTTCCCAGAATTTGTTGAAAACACATACTCCGTTGTGTAATCTACCATAAGTTAACTCTTGTCTGGGAGGCATCTGCGCATATAGATCAACAGGATTATATCAATTTGACACTTAATGAATGTCATGTCACACTAGACTCGTGATAGTGACTGAGCTTTTCATTTTGAATATCAAAGTTACAAAGATGAATCACACAGTGCATTTGCCTCATAATGGATAGATACAACATGAATTTGTGTTAACAATTATAAATACCAGGTGACCTTGAATATTAACAAGTGTGTGAAGAAAATCTGGAAAACAAGGAGCCAGATCTAAATCTCCATTAATATTGATTTGAAAGAGTGTTTTGCATGAAAAATTGAAAGATGACCCAATTGAATATTAAGACAACAAAATGATGGTTTGTTGGAGAGTCAAGGAGAGTCTCAAAGAGAAATTCTACTACTTGGTCTCAACAACATACATATATCAAGTAAAGGAGGGCTTAGCACACTGGAAACAACACCTATGGGTTTAGGTTGTCCCAATTTGTTAAGTCAGTTTAGGGAAAGTCGCATAGTGACTTGGTTCCACCCGAACTTGTGAACTCCTTGTTTTGATTATGAGAAAACAACTAAGCTAAGTTAAAAAAAACAATGTTTTTCATGAAAGACAAGAAAGTAGGATATAACAAAGCTTAAACATTCAATGACCAGTTAAATGCATGTAATAAGTGGAGTAATGACTTGTCAAACATACAGAACAATCCTTGTAAATCACAAATTGAATCATCTATAGTGAATTGACTCAAGTCCGCTAAACAAAACAACAAGTCCGCTAAGATTCATTAAGTTTGCTAAGAGAGAACAAGTTCGCTTAGCCATAGTAACAAGTTCGCTAAGTGAAGGAACAAGTTCGCTAAAAGTGAGCAAGTTCGCTAAGAACTGATGAAGTTCGCTAAGTAGACCATGAAGTACGCTAAGACTGAATCAAGTCCGCTAAGATCAAGCAGATTCACCATACTTAGAAATGACAATAAGGACTATAACTCATATATCAACTTTTAACTAGTATTTTCTAGATGCAACAGAGTCATGTAAACACTTATAAGCAAGTAAGGAAGTCACAAAGGGTCGACAGTTTCAATATGATTAATTAAGGACAGAATGTGATAAAGTAAGCTTAACAGATTAGAGGGAGCCATTACATGTTATTTTAATCCTAACACACAAATATAAGCCTGTATAGATCAAATAACACATACCCAAATCACCAATTTCAGAATTAAGCTAATATAGTCACATAAGTCACATAAAATCAATTTCATGCAAGAATTTGACTTATTAAAGTCAAAATGACCAAATGAGTGTTCACACTGAGCTTTAATACCTAAGATAGTTCATTATGAACCTTAGAGGCATCATAGATCACATCCTATGTATAAATGCTCTTATTTTGTCACAAATATGATCAATTTAACTTAGTTAGGTCAAGACATTCAATTATGTCTATCTTAGTGTTAACAGTGTCCAAGATCCTTCCACCTGAGTTATTGACCTGTTTCAGATCCATGTGGATCTTAATCAGTCTTAAACCACCAGTGTTAGGCTCAATTGGACATCAATTTACACAGAGAGAGACATACAAATACAAGAAAAAAATAAGGTGATGCACTACCTGATTAATGACATGAAAGCTTGTATTGAGAAACACATACCTTTCTGAAGATCTAATGGTGACTAAGATCTAATATAAGATGGATTGAATTTCTCAAATACTCAGTGAGTTATCTACTGGGATCAAGCATGTTGTATTAGAAATCAAGTTAGCATCATATTAACTAAAATAAGATGATTGCCCCTGTGTAGCCAAAACTGAGTCTTAACTCACATTGCCGTTTGATAGAGCAACATACCTTTTTGATGATCTATGGTTTGCTAAGATCAATGAAAAAGACGCAATGCTCTTGATCAAACTCTCAACAGTAATAAGTTCTGTTTTGAGATCAGACAAGTAATGTTAGGCTTCAATTTTTTTTTGACAAACTCATAAAGATACAGGCAATTAGAACTTAAAAGCATAACATGAGAAACTTCAAACTTAATCTATCAATGTGATTAGTGACTAGACTAATCACCAGTTATTAGCAGATTCACAAGTTTAAGTTTCAATCAATTTGAAGTTATGGACAATCATGAATAATAGATTTTGATTGGAGACCATATAAAATTCAACACAATGTGGAATTTATTCAGTCAAGCCAATCAAGAAAAATAAAACTGAACCTTCAAAGTTGTTAAAATTAAACTCACAGGCATACTTAAACACTCAGATTTAAGTTAACTATACTGAATTGACAGTAGCCACATTGAGTTCTATCATACCAACCAAGGTTCCAAAAGTGACAATTTAAGTAAAAATTCCTAAGTATCCATATAACAGAGAATTACTACTTCTAATTTTTATTAATCTAAACAACCTTAGGGTTCAAATTGATTAATAAGAACATAATAGCAACCAACTATTGTGAAACACTCAAAGGAATATTATTCTCAAAACACACTCAAACACTACACAGAACACAAAGTTCTCGGATTCAAAATGATAAAAGTGAGTTTAGATTCACATACCTTTAACTTGAGCACAAGTGAATTTAGATCAAGTAAAGATGAAAGAAATCTGTAATTTACATCAAATTAAAGCATTAGAACCCTGAAGGATTGAGAACCGAACCCACGGCTCATCAACAACACCGAACCCAAAATCTACACAATTGTATAAAACCGAACCTGTGATTGCAATGAGAGTGTGCTAGCCAACCCTAATCGCAATGAGATTAACAGATTTGTGAGAGAAACGAGAGATTTTGATCGAACAGTGAAAAGAGGGAGTCGCCGGTTCGTGAGTATAAGTGCGGGTGCGAGTGAATTTTGAAAGCATGAAATAAAACAGTGAACGAGTTCTCCTTAAATAGGGTAGGGTTTAGCGGACTTACAAATATCTCAACATTTTAAACAAGTTCGCTAAGCCATTCTCCAAGTCCGCTAAGAAGAATCAGACTTAAAGAAGTATGCTAAAGAGAGAACAAGTTCGCTAAGGCCAAAGATAAGTACGCTAAGCCGAAACAAAGTTCGCTAAGCTTAAGAAGTTCGCTAAGGCTAAAACAAGTACGCTAAGCCTAAAAGAAGTTCGTTAAGCTAGAAAGTTCGCTAGGGCTAAATAAGTACGCTAAGGCCAAACATGAACTTGTAACTTGTAAATTTTCTAAGTAACAAAAGAAGTCCGCTAAGGCATAAACAAGTTCGCTAAGAACAGTTTAGCCTCATAAGACTTTATATGAAAGTGGAGAAGTTTGCTAAGGCATAAACCATCTTAGCGTACTTCATCAACACTTAAAGAAAAATAAGACAAATTCAGGAGAAGTTCGCTAAGGATAAAATCAACTTAGCGGACTTCTCACTCAAAAGAGGAAACAATAAGGAAACAAGTTCGCTAAGAACACTTAGTTCTTAGCGGACTTAAAGAAATGCATGAATGAAACTTATAAGACATCAAACAAGTTCGCTAAGAGCAAACTAGTGACTAAAGACATGGATTGTTCTTAGCGGACTTATCCTAGGAAGAAGTTCGCTAAGGCACAAGTCAAGTACGCTAAGAGCAGAAATTTGAAATACATAAGGAAAAATTCAAAGTTTTTAAGAATTTACCAAAATTTTTAAATCTTGCAAATTTGTTACAAAAACCAAACCAGAAATGCATGACAGCCACCAGTAACCTACCAGGAAGATAAATTTGAATTTATTAAGACAAGTACTTGTTGATTTCAATAAATTTGATAATGACCCACCTAGTACCTAAATTTGACTTTCATTGGTCCAAAACCTATCCTAACCTAAAAAAAAATTTCATTTTCAACCGAGTTGGGTCAATTTTCCACCCGAACTCAAGATTTCCAAATTTTTCAAGTTGGTTCATTTCAAACCAATTCCAATATATTTCAAGCACAAGTTGGTCAATTTTTCACCAAACTTGGAAATTTTAAGCACATTGGCTTAGAGAATTCACATATTTTTGTATGGTCGTGGTCAGACATGTTTAGAATCAAACCGATCATTTACGTAATCAATAACACTTATAAATCAATTCACCTTTCATATCAGGTAACCTAAGTCAGATTGTCGGTATTGTTGTCCACATAAGCTCAAACATAGTAATTTTCAACTTTTCTCATGTGATGTGATTTTTATCATGTTTTAGTCCGATTCAGAGAAATATTTTGTGGGGTCCTTATTTGTTTGGAAGTTAACAGTATTCTACCTAACGTCAAGTAGCTTTTCAGATTCAATCACACATTTAAAAGTAATCTTTCCCCCTTTTCTTTAGTGTTAAGTGACTTATTTCATGGATATAGTCATGAAATCATGATAACCCTTCTTTCATGACTATAAAAGTGATGTTTTGCGGTGTGAGAGCGTCAAGGTCAGAGTTTCCTCAGCAGATGACCTCTCACTTTATTTGATGGAATGAACGTGTAAGAACACAAGGTCAGAGTTTCCTCAGCAGATGTGTCTTAGCATTATTTTATGGCGGATGAGAACTCAAGGTCAGAGTTCCCTCAGCAGATGAGTCTCATTGAGCGCCATCAAATGTCCTTTGTATTAATAATACATTTAGGAATTTGGACAAATGATGTGCTCGGTTTTGAAATAAGTCAATTTAATACTGAAGAAACAAAGGATGTGTGATTAGAGTTTTCTTACTAAGACTGCTGAGTCGGGCTAATTTAAAGAATATGTGACTGTTTAAACTTCCTTGGTCCACATTTCTCAATGAAATTAATGTGTAATCACAGAGAGTTGTCTACTTCTTAGTATGTTGAGCCTACCGACACATCAAATGATAGAATTACCGATCGATTGGATCATATCCTATGGTTAGATCGACAAGACCAGAATTATATCATGTTCTTTAAACATATTGTCCGACCACAGACCAAAAAGATTGATTTTTCATTGTTTTTGTCTAACCTCAAAAGTCTTGATGACTTGAGTTCAAAAACACTTATTTGAAGACAGAAATAACACTATTTTTAATTTTAATGGTTTTTGATTTATCTTCCACAGTGCAGGAACGGCAGACAGTCACAAAACCATAAGTAAACAAGAAAAATCCTTTTGATCTTTTAAGACAGACAAAAATTGACACTAGACAACCACAAACAGAAAGTTTAGGTCAAATCAGGGTCAAAAGATAAAATGAGTCAAAAAGCAGATAAAAGTAAAATTTGTAACAAAAAAAATCAGAGATAATACTTCTAAGCAGCTAAACCTATAAATATAAGATACTAACATACTAGAGAATGGAGAAAGCTTAGTCATAGTTTATCATGCCTACAGCACTAACCAGAAAGTTAAACCTAGACATATGAAAGGGTTTTGTGAATAGGTCTGCTAACTGGTCATCGGAGCTAACATGGACTAAAGTGACTAGCTTCTTCTTGGCACAATTCCTAATGAAATGATATCTAATCTCTATGTGCTTAGTTTTAAAATGCTGAATAGGATTTTTAACAATAGAAACAACAGCAGTATTATCTATATGAATAGGGGTACCCATGAAGTTCAAACCGTAATCCAGAAGCTGATTCTGAATCCAAAGCACTTGTGAGCAGCACGATGCGGCAGCAATGTATTCCGCTTCAGCCGTTGAGACTGACACTGTTGTCTGCTTCTTGCATTGCCATGAGACTAACCGGTTTCCCAAGAACTGAGCTCCTCCCGTTGTCGACTTACGATTGAGTTCACAACCAGCATAGTCACTATCTGAGAAGGCTCGAAGATCGAAGGATGGGTCTTTAGGATACCAAAGTCCTCTGTTTGAATTGGACCTTAAGTATCGAAAAATCCTTTTCACAGCTAGTAAGTGCGATTCTTTTGGCTTGCATTGGAATCGGGAACATAGACACACTCCATACATGATGTCGGGACGGCTGGCTGTCAGATACATGAGAGAGCCTATCATTGACCTGTAGAGATGCTCATCCACACAAATACCTTCCGGATCCTGATTAAGTCTATGACGCGTAACGACGGGTGTAGAAAAACCCTTAGAATCATTGAAACCAAATTTCTTCAGGATTTCTTTGACATACTTCCCTTGGCTGATTAAAATACCATCCGGTGTTTGCTTCACTTGAATTCCCAGAAAGAATGTCAGTTCGCCCATAGCACTCATCTCAAACTTCTTTTTCATCAGATCCTCAAATTCGTGACAGAGAGCAACATCTGTTGAGGCAAAAATGATGTCGTCAACGTACACTTGTACTAACAGCTTGTCTTTTCCAACATGACGAATGAAAAGAGTCTGATCAATGACACCCCTTTTGTAACCATTTGACAGCAGATAAGTTGACAATGTCTCGTACCATTTCCTCGGGGCTTGGTGTAGACCATAAAGAGCCTTATCCAACTTGTAACATTTCTTGGGAAAAGATTTGTTCACAAACCCCGGAGGTTGGTCTACGTACACGTCTTCGTCGAGCTCACCATAGAGAAAGGCGGTTTTCACGTCCAACTGATAGACGGTGATGTTCATTGACGCAGCATACGCCAAGAAAATCTGGATTGCCTCTAGACGAGCGACTGGAGCATAGACATCGTCATAATCAATGCCATCGATTTGCTTATACCCTTTTACTACTAATCGGGCTTTATTTCTTATAATGATTCCACGGTCATCTCTTTTGTTCTTGAAAATCCATTTGACAGGAATGGGTTCCAAACCTTCTGGCGGGTCCACCAAGTGCCAGACCTTGAGCAGTTTGAACTGAAGAAGCTCTGTTTGCATCGCATCAATCCAATTTTCATCAAAAAGGGCAGCAGCAACAGTAGTAGGCTCTTCTTGTGATATGAAACAAGAGAACAGACATGTGTGCAGATCCTTAGTTTTACTCCTTGTGAGACGCACATCAACGGGACCAATGATCTGACTAGTGGGATGATTCTTATGAATCCGAGTCTCTTCAACAGCAGGTGCTGGAATAGACGATTCTAGATTCCCAATTTGAAGATCGTCGCCTGGGGTCTCTCCAGTTTCAATTTCAGATAGTCATCTGAATCTGACTCATGAGTTTCAGCTTCATTTCCAACTAAGTTTTCTGCCTCAGTTGTTGCTTGTGCTGGTTCTATCTCCACAATCACTGGCTCGAGAGTCTGAACTGAGGGCTGATCAGGTAAAGAAGTTGTCGTAGTCGCTTCAGTGACATCAGTTGATGGTGTTGACTGTTCTCCCCTTGATATCGTCGAAGTATCAACCGAATAGATGGAATCCAGGATAGATGAAGTAATTGGAGCAAACATATCAACAGAAGGAAGAACTTCTTCATTTACTTGTTCAGCTTGATTTGACAATTTACCTGCAACATCAGACTCAAGCATGTTAAAAGTAGAAGAAAAAGTCTCAAGGTCATACATGCTATCGGGAGCAGGATCTCTAGTATTCTGAGCATGCTCGTTAAAAGTAACGTTGCACGATTCAAGAATAACTTGAGTTCTTCTGTTAAACACTCGAAATGCTGGAGAGCTCATCGAGTATCCAACAAAATAGCCTTCATCTGCCCGAGGGGCAAATTTAGCTAACTGTTCCGACTGGATTAATACAGTACAAGCGCATCCAAATGGTTTTAATCGTTTTAAGTTTGGTTTTTCTTTTGAAAACAGCTCGAAGGGCGTCTTGTTAGCATGTTTAACCAAGAGAGTTCTATTTAGAACGTAGCAGGCTGTATTCACAGCTTCTGCCCAAAAAGACAATTTAAGGTTGGAATCAGCAAGTAGAGTTCTGGCACACTCAATGATTGTTCTATTCTTCCGTTCAGCGACGCCATTTTGTTGAGGCGTGTATGGTGAACTGAACTGTCGAAATATGCCCTTTTCATTGCAAAAAGCATCAAACGTCTGATTCTTGAACTCTGACCCATTATCTGATCTGATGACTTTAACTCGCTCTTTGCACCGATTCTCGATCCGCGTTACAAAATCCTTCAAGATCTCAGCTGTCTCAGACTTCTCTCTCAGGAAGAACACCCACGAGTATTTGGAGTAATCGTCGGTAATAACCAAGCAGTACGACTTTCCCCCTAAACTGTAGACGTTCACTGGCCCGAAAAGGTCGAGATGGAGTTGTTGAAGAATTGCCGTAGTCCTTCCAGGTGGCTTTGGCTTGTGAGACGTCTTGCGCTGTTTACCTTTCAAACATGCTACACAGTTATCGGTATGGATGAATTCCTTCTCCGGCACACCGACCACGTGTTTTCCTCTTACAAGACGATTCATGTTTCGAAAGTTCACATGTCCCATTCGCTTATGCCATAAAGTTGAGTCATCTTCCGAAGCCTTTGCCAAGAAACACGCTACTGAACCAGTCGGCCTTGCAGCAGACATATCTAAGGCGTACATATTCCCGTTTCGTTTTGCACGAAATAGAATTTAATCTTCGGGAACCTTGAATCCCGGCTTCAGGATATAACACTCCTTATCATCGAATAACATCGGCATTTTGTTGTCGCAAATCTGCGATACACTGAGCAAGTTGAACTTCAGATTAGAGACCAGATTCACTTTGTCAAACGAAATTTCTCCATTAGATAAAAGACCGTTTCCTATTATTCTACCACCACGAATATCACCCCCAAAGGCAACAGAACCGCCATGAGTTATCGTTTTAACATCAGATAGCATGTCCTTGTTCCCTGTCATGTGCCTAGAGCAGCCACTGTCCAAGAACCATATGTTCATAGCACTCCGGGCCGTTCCCTGCACATGAAAAAGAAAGTGATTAGTTCAAGGATGGACCCTGGCCAAATTGACCAGGAGCCTTCTTCTTAGGTGCTTTCGAGGTGGAGGGAGCAGTTGGTGCGTTCACAACAGCAGGAGAGGCAGATGAAGCAGCCTTAAATGTAGCAGATGGTCGAGGAGCCGTGACAGGTTGTTGAACCATGAGAGGCCTAGGAATGAATCCCGGCCTAGGTCGAGGCGTCCAGGACCTAACAGGAAAAGTGTTTGGTGCAGTCATTCTCATTTGTTGTTGAACATTTGGCCTGAACGTATTCACACCCCTACCGAGACCACGTGGCACATACGGGGCCTGATTTGGAATGTAGGGCTGATTTGGGTAAGACTGTTGAAACATGGTGTCAAGACGCTGATCCACGTA
>JBCNJP010000312.1:38689-53689 GCA_039602395.1 Deinandra increscens subsp. villosa
TTCAGTTGCTCTTAGAGAACTTGTACCATTGCTTAGCGAACTTGTTTGAGTTCCTAGCATACTTGTTCACCTCTTAGCGAACTTGTTGAGTTTAGCGGATTTGTTTGTACTGCTTAAGGGACTTGAATCATTTGCTATGAATTTTTACATTTCTAACTTACTAGGATTGCTCTTAATGTCTGACATGTCACTATTTCACTTATTGCATGCATCTGATTGGTCTTTGATGTTTGTCTTACAATTTAAAGTGTTGTTTTAACATATTTGTTCCTTGTTTAAATCATGTCACTTCAATAGAAGGAGTTCACAAGTTCGGGTGGAACCAAGTCACCATGTGACTTTCCCTAAACTGACTTGACAAATTGGGACAACCTAAACCTATAGGTGTTGATCCCAGTGTGCCAAGCCCTCCTTTACTTGATATATGTGACTGTTGTTGAGACCAAGTAGTAGAATTCTCATTGAGATTCTCCTTGACCCTCCAACAAATCACCATTTTGTTGTATTAATATTCATTTGGGTCATCTTTCAATTCTCATGCAAAACATTCACTTTAAGTCAATGTTAATGGAGATTTAGATCTGGCTCCTTGATTTTCCAGATTTTATTACTTCAGTCTAAACTGTTAATTTCTCCTTAAATACTTGCATTTGTTATTCATGACATTCCAGTTGCTTGTGATCATTTTGAAGTATATGCACTATATGAGTTATTTTATGTCATTAATACTTAAATGAAAAGCTCTGTCACTATCACGGGTTAAGTGTGACAAGACATTCATCTAGTGTTTAATTAGATATAATCTTGTAATTCTATGTGTGCAGATGCCTCCCAGACAAGCTGCTGAAGCTTTAGAGTATGGTCGCCTGCACAACGGAAGGTGCATCTTTAACAAAAACTGGGAAGGTGCTGATGAGCAAGCTCTCGACCTATTGCTACAATCAAACTGGGCAACAGCCATGCAGATCAATCCTGTCATTTACAAGGGTATTATTGAAGCATTTTGGAATAATGCTGAATCTGCTGAGCTTGACGATGAATCAAGTGTAATAAGGTCAAAGATTCAAAATATTGATGTTGAAATCACGGATGAAAAGATAAGAACTGTCCTGAACTTAGATGATGCTGACATGCCCATGACCTTTACAAGGGCTCAGTGGCAAGCAACTCTTACAAGAATGGGATACTCTGGTGTTTTCCTCCCAGATGTCAGCAACAAGGTTCAGAAGACCTTATTCCCAACGAACTGGAAATTCATCATCAGCTTCTTGAAATCTGCATTTGGTCACCGCAAGGCTGCTCCAGATGATTTCATTGAGGACACTGCGTGTGCCATTCATGGATTTGTCTCCGGTGAAGGCTTCAATCTTTCCCACCAACTGATGAAGTGGATGATTTCTAACTTACATCCCACTGGAAGACAAAAGAAGTTCCTGATGTATCCACGTTTCGTTCAAGCAATCTTGAATCATTACTATCCAACCTTGGTAAAGCAAGGAGACACCTTCTTAACCAGTTCGATGAACACTGGTTCTTACAGCAAGTACCACAAAGGCAGGTATCAAGGAATCGAGGTACCTTTCTTTCCTGAGATGATTGCTCGATTAGCTCCCGTTGATGCCGAAGGAGATGTCCACATGGGTGAAGCTGCAGTTGAAGCTCAACCTGAACCTTCTGAAGTGGCTCAAGTTCATTCTACATTGGACTTGAATGCCCCAGTTATACCAGATTCTGCTACTGCTACTGAAGACCTTGGGAATCTCCAGGGTGATAATGTTGAAGCATCCGAGCATGCTGAACCGTCTAGTCTAGTGAATGTGTTATCTTCTGAGGATGAGGAAGGCGATGACACAAATAATGATGTGTCTGACTCCTCAAGCTCAGATGACACTCCTGACCAAGCTGAAGCAATTCATCCTCGGAAAAGGCAAAGGACTGGAGAATCTTCCAGGGCCTCGACAAATCTGACACCACAATCATCATCAGATGAAAGCTACAAGCCGACAAAGGATGATTTGGATGAAGAAGACTCTTCAGTCTCTCTCGATCAGGTGGATCTTTCATATGATCTTGCAGCAGAGATTGAGAGTGCTCCTAAGTCTCCTCCTAAGATTACTAAGAGAAATCTTACATTTACCGCTGTTGAGGGTAATCAGTCCTCCGAGATACTCACAGTCCGAGCTATAAGAAGCAAGTCATGCACTGAAAAACTCCAAGTCAGGAGAAAGCCCGGATCCTCAGATGAGTACGAGTTTGTTGGTCCTTCGAGCACTCAACAAGAAACAACTTTAGCTACTACTTCTGTCTCTCCATCTCCTGCTGATAGGATCGACATGGATATGAGACCTCTGGATGTTATAGCTGAAGATGCTGCTGTCACCACTGACCCCGCAGGTACTGTCACTACAAGCCCTACAGTTTCAGAAGATGAAAAAGTGTTGGAACTGCAAGCAGAGATTGTGAATCTTCAGAGTCAAAATGATCATCTCAATTGTTCTCTGCAAGTGGCTAACCAGAAGATTGCTGATCAGTCACAAGTAATTGCTGAACAAGCTGCAGAAATCCAAAGACTCAAGGACTTATTAGCCAAATCCAATGAAGATAAACAGCTCAGTGACAAACCAGATGGAGATGATGCTGGTGATAAACAAGATGGGTTGCCTGAAGAACAACCTCAAACTGATCAAGGAACCGATGGCGGCAATTCTTCAACAACCATGCCTGCTGGCAAAGATACTGTTGGTGCTTATGACTCCTCGAGCCCACTACATGACAGTGATTTTGAGCTTGATGCTGATATGTTCACTGAAGGAGATGGACTGAACTCTTCAGACGACGATGAATCTTTCGTCAACAGTCTCCTTCATGATGAACCTGTAGATGAAGCCTTGGAAGCAATCAAGAAGCTGGCTCCTGTGCCTGAAAACCTGAAACTTCCAAGATTTTCACAGGCAGCCAGGACACTTGCTATTGAGGGAACTCCTAATGTAGAGGCTACTGGTGCATCTGGTTCAGACCTTCAACTCTCTCTTGTGCCCTCTATTCCGACTACAACCGAAACATCCACTGCTCTTGTTCCAGTAACTGAAGGAGTCCGTCACATGCACGTTGACCCGGCCTTCTTAGATTTTGCAATGGCCAACTTCAGGGAATACTACGCAGAGAAGATCTACTCGAGAAGAAATTCTTGTGGAATTCTGATTGAGTCAATTGAAGATGATACCGGTGAAGTCACATATGAGGAATATCCATACACTGTAGATTTCGGAGATGAGGACGACATGAATGAGCTACAAGAACGTATGCATGTGCTCATGAATGAAGCCAACCCTCTGAATTACATTGATTTAGATCAGATTGAGAGTGAAGATGATGAAATGGAACCTCTGTTTCCCACTCCAATCCAAGTGAAGAAGGAGGTGGATGACATATATGTATAGGTTTCACTTTCTGAACTAACGGAGTCCTCAGCTAAAGCTTCTGCACTGGATATAGCTCCCCATGTTCCAAGTGCTATTCCTACAGATGCAAATATCATCAACTTAGAATCAAGTGCTGCCCAAGATTCTGAGAGTCAAACTATTCCTAAAGTTTCTACTGAGCAAAGCTTCCGCGATCAGATTTTTGAAGCCTCCTTTATACACTTCTCCTCTGAGTCTGAAGCTGAAGATGAACCAACTGTGACTGCGACTCAAGAGCCTGCGGTTATGGAACAACCTGGCCCTTCTACTGAGGATAGAGGAAAGAGGATTTTAACTCCTGAAGAACTTGCTGAAGAGCATAGTAAAAGGAAAGCTGAGAAAGAAAGATCCCGCAGAACACTCATTGATGAAACTCTAAGTGAACAAAACAGACTTCGCGAAGAAAAGGCTGAAGCACTGAAGCGATATGAATCTAATCATCCACCACCAACAGTATGAACTCTGAAGCACTCCGCAACTTCTGTAAGTTCAAAAAGATTGACAAAAAGGCTTACTACAAGAAGAGACTACCTGGTCTCCGGAAGTTTGTGTGCGAGTATCGGAAGACAGAGCGGTTGGCAAAGTTGGAACAAATCAGAATTATTGAAGAAGAACGGGCTGAAGCTCTTAAGAGAAAAGATACTCCCCAAATCTATGACGAATGGGATAAGCTAACTCCTAACTTGAAGGCTATGCAATTATTTGCTGCCAAGAACTTGAGGAAGATGCCTAGCAACCCTAACGTCAATCATGGTATGAAGATCTTAGGATGGAAATATGACGAAGCCTTTGATGCTTTCATTGTGAAGAGGAGAAACGGCTTTGTCCAAATATTTGGAGACTTCAAACAGCTCAAGTACGTGGACCTGGTGAATCATACTAACCATCCAAAAGGTGTAAGGGCTGCTGCGTTGATCCAATCTGCTTATGATGATAAAAGATTCAATCAAAATCCAGAAGCAGAGAGAAAAGCTCAGTTGGCAGAAGAGAAGAGAAGACTTCGTGCTCCTCACCGAGGAATATTCAAGGATGTTGGAAAGGAAGTAAAGGAAAAGACTATCCCGGGAAACCAGAAGAATGCTCCTATGATTAGTTGGTATTATAACAGGATGACTCATGAGTTGGTAATCGAGAGAAATGGTGCTGAAGCTATCAGATTATTTGCTGCTATAGAACTCCGTCTTCTCTCTCGATCTTACTTGAAGATAATGTATTATGAGAAGATGCGGACAATATCTGTTCAGTTGAGACCCTATGAATGCTATGATGCCAACTACTTCTTAATATTCTTAAACTAGTGGTGTGAAAGGCTAGCTGGATTAGGTAGACTCACTCTTAATTCTGAACTTCTGAGAAATGCAACTTGTTGGTTGATTGAAGAGCATGGTTCAAGTGTCATTCTTGATGGGGCAAGAAGATTGGTTGAGCTGAACAACTATAATGACTTGAAGAAGCTCGTATGGCAAGATCTCTTTAGGCTGTATGACATGGGTATTCACGTACTTTCTGACAAAGACAAACCTGCAGCCAGAGAGAACTGGAGATTCCTGCTGAAGCTAACAGGTCAAGATGCTTGAAGCTCACGAGTTTGCATTGCCAACAAGGGTGGAATTGTTAGAACCTATTTGTTAGCAACACAAACTTATTTTTGTCTTATCATTGTAATTGATACTTTGTTTTGTAAATCTCTTTTGATATGTACTTGGAGAACTTTGTGTAACTCTTAACGGACTTGATTTACTCTTAGCATACTTGTTTGAATGTTATCTTAGCGGACTTGTTTATTCCTAGCGTACTGGTTTGCTTGGAGTATTTGTTAATGTTCCTAGCGTACTTCATTTGTTAGTAACGAACTTGTTAGCGTATTTGTTTATGTTAGCAGACTTGTTAATGCTTAGCGTACTAGTTAGCGGACTTGTTTATGCTTAGCGCACTTACTAGCGTACTTGTTAGTGCTTAGCGAACTTGTTAGCGGACTAGTTAATACTTAGCGTACTTGTTAGCGGACTAGATAATACCTAGCGTACTTGTTAGCGGACTTATTGATATCTAGCGAACTTGACATAATGCTTAGCGAACTTGTTTTACTGTTAGGATATTTTGTTGAATTCTAGGTAATGATTGTGTCGTGTCAAAATTCTCCTTGTCCCCAGCACACTAGTAGTATAAATACTACTTGGAAAAACCCTATTGAGCACGTATCAAGGTTTGCCTACTGCAGAGAGCCTCTTGTGTGTGTGTTCTTGGTGTTAGTGTGTGTTTTTGAGTTTTAGAGATCACCCATGGGTGATCGTTGAGGCGAATCCAACCCAAATCGACCATCACACATGATTTACGCACTTGTGTGATGAATCGTATGAGAACAAGATGCTCAAATCTGGTCCTGACAGAAGAAGACAAGACTTCAAGGCAATGATCCAAGTGAAGAAGAAGATGAAACAGATCAACTCCAGAGAAAAAACTCAAAGAAATGCAAACCTTCATCTCAAGCTTATGAAGGCATGCCTCCACCTCCACCTCCTTCTTCTCCCAAGCCACCAACAAAGACTGCCCAGAAAACAAGTGCTTCTCAACCTCTCTCCACCGGAACAAAACCCCGGCTAAATAGACTAATATACAATCATCCTCATTAGCTGGATCTTTCATATCTGGATCATCCTTTGAAGATGATTACTCTGAAAAGCAGAATATGCAAAAAGTCATCTGGGAAGAAGTCAGAGAACTGCAAGAGAAATTACTCAAATGAGAAGTGGACAAACCCACAATGAGCCCCTATCAAGAAAAGCCTTTGACAGGACCCCCGGAATATCAGTTGAGGAAGATCCAAACTACACAATGCCCATGATTAAAGAATTCATAAAGATCAAAGTCCAACCTTTAACAAAACACCTATGGGTAGATCACTTCAACTATTACAGAGTAAAGACAAATGATGAGAGCATCAAGGAATTCACTGATAAAGACCTACAACAATTTAAATCAATATAGTTGGTGTCATTTATAAGGTACTTCTCAAGTCAAACCCTCAAAAACAGAGAGGGTAAGCACGGCCTTATACTAAGGAATTGAAGCTGATAAAAAGATGTTCAGAAGACAAGCACAGGTGGATGTCGAATTAGCAAAATAATCCAACATCCCTCTACTATTTTTGACAAAGCCAAATGAGACTATCCCTTCTGAAGTCTCATGGAGGGGATCCGGTACATCATTTCTCAACCCAATCTCGGGTATATGCTTCAGAGATCATTCTGACAAAAGAAGATTCTTCAGGCTAAAAGAAAAACAGAAGTATACAAATCTGGCCTTAAAATTCTTCTTATTCATTCTAGAGAAATGCAAGAATAACAACAGTAGCACCAAGGAAGTCATCAAAGCAGAATTTGATGCCCTGATAAAAGAAAGAACTGTCTTCAAAACTCTACTGGAAGAATGTACTACAGAGTACAATTTTGTAATTAACTCACTCACTGGTAGGGCAAAAATCAGAAAAGACTTGTAAATTTTAAATTATGATAGACAAGACTTCTTTCGTTTTCCATATAAAGATCAATGAAAATGATCTATGCATATGTTACTTTCTCTTTTTGTTTATTTTCTTCAAATACTTAGGGGGGGGGATTGTTAGAACACAATGTAAATGTAACACAAAATAGTCAAGTACTAGAAGAAAAGACAAGATATATCCTTAATAGAGAAAGGAGATGGAAGTGTGTATGAAATATAGATTTCTGCATGATTTATGTACTCATACAGAACAACTCCGGAAATTCCGAAGTCGTTCTATACAGACTAAATTCTACCGAAATCCTCAATTTTGTAGAAGGCTTCTAATGGGAAGCATCAAGAGTTTTAAAGAAGAGTCCTGAAGAAGTTATGGACTATCAGAAGATAAAGATTATGAGAAGAACAAATTCTACCTTTGTGTGAACAACAAGTAAATAGAATGTCAACTTGATATTAATCACGAAAGCAGTTGAAGACATTTGAAAAAGAGATAAATTGAATATCTTCAATTTATCTCTATATACTCTGACACACTCCAAAATCAACCGTCCTAACCACCTTATCCAATTGCAACTTGCTACATCTTCCTATAAATAGCAAGCTGACTTCACCAAACAAAGCAAAAAATCAAGCCTACAATTCAATATCTTCTCAAAGCAATTACAACATCACTCCCATAGAAAAGTTATTTCTGTTGATACATAGTTATACTATAAACTCGTGTAAACCATTATTTACATTTGAGATATACAGAAAACCCTTTTATGAATTGTTGTCTTCCAATTTGATTTACTTTCCGCAACTTGTTTATCCTGTTTAAATCAAATTGTGCCAACATTGTTAAAGAGCCCCTCACGGGACCCAATAGATTTTGATCAGATAGATCCAGATAATCTCAAACAAATGGATATCGATTGGCAACTTGTTATGCTAGCCCAAAGAGCTAAAAGGTTCAGGAAGAGAACATGATTCAAAAGTTTAAATACAGATGGTAAAGTTGGATTTGACAAATCAAAGGTAAAATGTTTCAAATGTTTCAATTTTGGACATTTTGCTTATGAATGTTCAAAGTCAAATGCTTCTTCATCAAAGTTTTCAACAAATAATTCAGATTCAAAGGCATTAGTCTCACAATTTGGTCAAGTGGTTATGAATTAGTTTGTGAACTTTGTTCACAAAAGGATTAAAGAATTCAAAGTTTGGTAAAGGAGAATGAATTGTTGGTTGCTGATTATGAAAGGAAGATAGAAGAATTAGGTAATGAACAGAAAAGGTTGGAAGGTTTAATTCAATAATTGTCATCTCAAAAAGAAAAGTTTTAAGAATTTCAAGCAGAAGTTGTTGAGAAAGAGTTAAAGTTTCAATGTGTTGAAAAGGATTTTGAACATAAATTTACAGATTTATCTGAAGAAATTGTTGAATTAGTCAAGGAAGTTGAAAAATGGAAAGCTGAAGCTGAAGATGCTGCCAATGATTTTAATAATTTGTTTCAAAAGTCCAAGGTTAAGCTTGATATGCTCAACGAAACTTCTGATGAACAAGCTGCTCAAGTTGCACAATATCAGATTGATATGGAAAAGTTGCTTGATGAAAAGAGGGAGTTAGAAAGGGTGAATAAATTGCAAAATGCGAATCTTGATATTCAGAAAAGATATGAAGATAAGTTGAAGAAAGAGTTGTTTGCTGAGCTTGATAATTTGCGATTGCAAAAATATAAAACTCACAAGGTTGCTAAACGAGGTTGATAACTATCAAGAAGGAATTGGCTAAAGCACAACAAAAGATCTCCAATTTGAAGACACAAGTGATTGATGCAGATCGTCTTTTAAACAATGTCACAATTTCACAATCGTTCACAAGCTTCTTAGCAAACAATGAAAATTTTGAAAGAATGTTCGACAAGATAGCATCACCTCCATCTGGTATCAAAGAAGCTGTTAATGAGGTGGAAGCAAAGGTAGAAGATTGTGATTATTCTAAATTTGTTGATACTAAATCTGATGAGGAAAAGCTTGTGAAGAAAAAGAAAAACAACAAGAAAGGGAAAAAGAAGGCTGAGAAGAATTCTAAGATTCCTAAAACTTCAAGGTTTGTGTCTGGGTTTTCGTCCACTAAAGAAGAGAACTCAGTTAGTTCAACTGAGAAGATTCGTTCCAATACTGGCATTGATGAAACAATCTTCTATGCTCAAAAAGATGTCAATGAAGTCAAAGCTGAGTTTTCTCGTCTTGCGAAGAACGGCCATCAATCATCTGCTTCGAAAGAGAAGATTTCTTGTAAACATGTTGGTTTGGATTTTAAGAAGAAAGTTACTGATATTGGAACTTCTCAAGATCAAAAGCAAAAAAAAATTGAAGAAGATTAACTTGAAGAAAGTTAAGAAAGATGTGTTTAAAGCTTAAAAAGTTCAACCCGATAGATTTTATAAACTCAAAGGTTCAGAACAAATATTTTCTGACAAAGAATTTCCACTTCATTGTGTTGATTCTTAGAAAATTGTTGAAGTTTTTGTGAAGAATGGTGATCCAAAGCTCAAGAAGAAGTAATCTGATAAATTTTCTTTCAGAGAATCTAATTCTACTCCAACAAGCCCAACATCTAAATGGGTTTATGATCATCGACATCAGGTATGTGATTCTTTCTATGATCATTTGGGAGAAAATATGTTTTGTGAAGCTTTGCAGAGACAAAAGAGGAGAAATGTAAACAATCGCTTGCGTTACAATTGCCGACAAAAAAGGGCATATGGCACAAGATTGTCCTGTCATTGCTGCTTCTACACAAAGAAAAGGAAAGGTTCCTTTTATTGGTAAATCTGTCAAATCTAGATTTATTGATGAATATGGAAGAGTATTTGAAGAATATCAACCTACATTTTTAAAAAATCAAGGAAGATTTATTCCTAAGTTTCAAAATGTTTCCTATGTAGGTTTTTTGTCACAATCAACTGTGATCAGTTCATCAAATGCTGATTTACCAACACACCAAATCTGGAAACCAAAAGTGGTTTCAAAAGAAAATCAGGACACTGGTCGACCAAAAGCAATTCGCTTCGGGTCATTTATAAACTAATATGTTTGACCAGTGTGCAGGTACTTCTAGAAGACCTATCAGTGATTGAAAAGTTACTAATGGAGGAGTATTCTACTGATCTAATTTAAATTACAAGTGATACCAAATTTCAAAAACTGAATTTTTCTGAAAGCTAAAACTGGAAGGTATCCATGACGAAAGGTCAATTTTCTTTCTTTAATACATTTTGTTTGTAGTTTAGGGGTAGAAAATTGAGGATACCAAAAATAGTGTCTTTGTGTTTTTGTTAAAATAAAAAAATCCAAAAATAGAGTTTTCTTTTTAAGAGGGAGAAAAACAAAAAAAAAAATACAAAAAAAATTGAAAAATGAGAAATTATTGATCCGATATAATTGGGAAATGATGGTACATTGGCTTACGTGTCTGACTCATGGATAAATTAGATGATAAAGTCATAAGATCATTGTTCGATGTGCTTGGTAGGCTCGGCATTAAATCAGAAAGTATTCAGATGTGATATACATTAAATACTAATGCTTGATCAAGTGAGAAACATCTTGAAGCGTATCTCAAGATATTGAAAAGATATGTGAGAAAAGAAAAATGAGAAAAGAAAAATGAGAAGTCACTGTGTATACATGTGTTCATTTTGCAAAGATTTAAGCTCGTTTGAATTTCTTTATAATCTTAAATGATCGGACTATCTCTGCATATCCACAAGATCGACCTGATAGTTATTCATTTAAGGTTCTTCTTTATTTTCTTTGGTGCTTCGTATAATTCATCGGACTTTCTCTACGTGTCCACAAAACCGACCTGACTTTTGTTGAACTATACAATTTAAACTTGTTTTATTTTCATATATGGTTAAATCCGAGGCCTTGTCTGCGTATCGAAAGATCGACCTTAAGGTAGACGATTTAACGTTCTTACTTCTTTTTGCATGGAACACAGTTGACTATATCATGAATACAATCACTATGTGTTAACTCACAAGTGAAGTCACAAAGTGTGATATAAAAGCATATCTGAGTATGTCTGATAGTATGGGGTACACTGGTCAAAGCAAATCTAATCAATACCTTAAAATATCTAAATGTTATGGGTATGATTGTGCCAGAGTTTAAGATGGATAAATTATACCAGTATTCGACATGACTTGTATGCTGAAGTATTTGAAATTGAAATATAGTTCAGCATGTTATGTTCAATATTATCCCAAGTTGTGATCTTTCTCGCAAAAAACCAAAAATAGAGTATGATTCAGTATTTCATTTCCGTGTTGTAATTATCTTTCATATTTTAAAAGTCCAAAAAGATTTTAGGTGTGTTTTGACTTGAAGTTTCAAAAATCCAAAAAGATTTTGTTTCTTATTTGTTTTCGACCGATCGACATGTGATACGAAATCAAATCTCAAAAATATATCTTGGAATCTCGAAGATAAATTTTGCGCCAAGATTAAATTAATTTTTCATAAAAGAAAAGAAAGCCGCGTTTTTGTCTTCTAAAATTACAGGTTCTGCGCTGTTAAGACTCAAGCATGGTGAAAGGGGGAGTTATTGATGTATCTTTCACAAATGGATATTAATGTTTAAAGATTATTCAAGAGTGATCCAGCCATGCAAGCTCTATAGCTGACAAGAAATTTCAAGTTGAAGATCAGATGCAGCAATACTGAAGATTGAAGACTGAAGTTTAGTTAACATAGATACACTACACATTAAGGGGGAGTATATTAGAGCATATTCCTATGCTACAATGTGTCTCATGTATTGTATTTACATCAGAGCATGTTTGTGAGTCTTAGTATCAACTTACCTTATGGCAGCGTACCAATTGGTATGTTGAATGGTACACTGCAGCATACCAATTGGTACACTGGTTGGTATGCTGGTTAAGTTGGTTACTATAAATACTAGATGTTAGAATGAGCTAAGTAGTTTTGTCATTGTACTCATTCTGTGTGTGTGTTCTAGAGAGAGAAACCTAAGAATGTAAGGATCGAAAAGTACCCTCACGTAAGATCTGATCTAAACTACACCGTGTGGAATCCGGTGAGATAGATGATTCAAGAAACAATAAACGATAAACAAATAATGATTAACAAAAATGAATGCAAACACAAACCGATTAAAAGGAAGAACACTTGAATTACTTGAACTGGTTGCACACACCACAAAGAAATCCATAACCCTTGGTCTACGATTCACCCTACCCACCTTTAACAACCTAATCTAGACTTAAGAGGGTTCTATATATAGGAGATGATATACTTGATCAACAAGCTACACTCCCTAACCCTAAATACATTCAAAACCGGCCCCCATATCTAGCAAAACCGACCGGCCCATTAAACCCTCTAACCCAAAATAGACTAGCCCATTTACAATTACATAGTAGCCCAAAACTATTAGAATCATCCCAAAGACAAAAGAAACTGTTCTAATGCAAAAGCCTTAAAATATGGGTCTCTAAAATCTTCCTCTAGGCTTTAGCATTAGCTGATCTACTACATTCTGAACCTCCTGGAAGTCTGCACGGCGGTTAATCCATACCAAACTTCTCTTGAACAATTTTGGCAACTCCTCTTATGTACACTTTGGCATACTATTCATTCTCTGTAGTGCATTCAATCTGATTCTTAGTTAGCACCATAATATCTTATTCATAAAACCTCAGTAAGTCATGTACTTCCATCACAGTGATTGTCTGAGATTTGTAGACAATCTTTGCTTCACCTATGTATTCACTATAAGCCCATATCTCAAAATCATATAAGCAACCCTCAGGATGCTTAGGTGGAAGAGGTATAGTCTTAGCCTTCTCAGTTGGAGGGTACAACACATTTGAAAACTTCTTCTTTGAATCCTTCTCATACAATTCTCTATACTTCTTCATGTAGGAACTTTTATGTGGAAAGTCATCAAAATTCTTGAACTTGCTCAGCACTGCCTTTCTCAGTTTCTTATAGAATTGATCTGCGTATTCATTATTTGATGGGTTAAAGAAAGGTGCATGATAGAGATTGGTCAAATCAACACTTATCCAAGAGTAGAATTGTGTCCAACACTTGTAGTACTCCAATGGACAAGGTCCTCTTCTTCTAACCACAAACATGTGCTTTTCATCATCAAACATCCAGGATTTTGGTTCCCATGTGATCCCTCAGGAGGTAGTGCATAGTTCTTGGCTTCCCATCCACCGTCATACTCTGCTGCTGGTATAATCATGTAATTCTGGTCTCTTGGATCATTCTCTTTTTCAGCATCATCATGCAAAATAGGACCTGATTCTGGTTCATTGGGAATATCAGACTCATAATCAAACACAGGTTCATGTGTGGAACCACCTGTTCCGCAGCTTCCTCCTTTACCTCCTGGCTCAGCACCATCATCTTTCTTTGTTTTAGGCGTACTTGAGCTACCTTTACCTGTAGAGCTAAGCTGTCTCACCAGCTTATGTAATTCTCTAATCTTAAATGAGAATTCTCTGTTGACTTTCTTCTGATTATGTAGCTCTGTGTTATGTACCTTTTGCATATCAAGTAGCTGAACAATTACTTCATTTTGGGCTTCTGAAAATGCGTGAGTATCGGATCGTCTACTCGATCTAGCTAATCGGACATCGAAACGTAATTAACCGATTGTTTTATTGATCAACGAAGAACAATTACAACCAGTAAACACTCAGAAATGGACTCAGAGAATACACACTCAGAAACACACACTAAAGATATCTCGCACGCTCAGAACTCTACAATTGCAAAGACCAATCACCTATATATACTCGCTAGTCCGAGCTTCGGCCGAACCTCAGGTTCGGCCAGTCCGAACTTCAGGTTCGGACCTAGTTCGGCCAGACCTAGTTGACTTGATCTTGTACTTTGTTTGATACTTCACACGACGCACATATCAGGTATCAACAAACTCCCCCTCATCGTGTGCAGTATCTCTTCTATCTTTTCAACATCATCAAATTTGTATCTTCAATCAAGCTCCCCCTCAAGTGTAGAAGCCGTTCGTTCAATGAAATAAATCTTCAAACAAACTCCTCCTCAACTCGATCGTAGTTTGATCTTGAATACTTGATGACATTTTAGTGTATCTCTGGTCTTTCATCAACATCTTCAGAAGACCTGAAGTTGTGATAACTTGCACATAGCTACCTGCTCAAACATTTAAATAACCTTGGCGCAAAAACGTCTCTTCGAGATTCCAAGATATAATTTTGAAAATGATTTGTATCACGTGTTGATCAGATCGAAAATAAAGCAGAAACAAAATCTTTTTGACTTTATGACAGTTTATGCTAAAACACACCGAAAATCTTTTTGTTCTTTTCTGAAATAAAATGAAATGCAATACAGAATCAAACGCTATTTTTGGTATGAGAAAGATCACTATATGGGATCATATTGAGCATAACGCACTGAACTGCACTTCAATTTCGATTAATCGAAGCACATAAGTCATACTGATTGCTGGTATAATTTGTCCAACTTAAACTCAGGCAGAATCATACTCATAACATTTGGATATGTTAAGGTATTGATTAGATTTGATTTGACCAGTGTATCCCACACTATCAGACATAATCAGACATTTTCAGCTTTTCTTTTCTTTTTCCTTTTGTGTGACAGCACTTGTGATTTTTCACAATGCATAATATTTTCATGATATAGTCAACTGTGTTCCATGTAAAAAGAAATAAGAACGTTAAATCGTCTACCTTAAGGTCGATCTTTCGATACGCAGATAAGGCCTCGGATTTAACAAAATAAAAAAATAAAACAAGTTGAAATTGTATAACCCAACAACAATCAGGTCGGTACTTCCGTACACGCAGAGAAAGTCCGATGAGTTATACGAAACACCAAAGAAAATAAAGCAGAAAGTCAAACGAACAACGATCAGGTCGATCTTTCGATACGCAGAGAAAGTCCGATCGTTTGACAAAATAAAGAAAATCAAACAAGTTTAAATCTTTGCAAAAAGAACACAT
>JBCNJP010000313.1:0-52939 GCA_039602395.1 Deinandra increscens subsp. villosa
GTTGTTTCTACTATTCTGCAAATCAAGCATTTACATTATACAAGAATTCAACATTGCTTAAGAAAAGTAAAATATAACTTAATTCCGCAAGGTTATATTTGCAAGTAAAGGGAATTGTTTAAGTTTAACTCTGACTTATATCGATCCTACATACTGGTATGAGGTGCATTAGCGCTAAAAGAGCGCTGCAACTGAGAGAAGCTGTACTGATCAGAAACATAGTAATCATACGGATCAAGCTCGTTGGCGGCTGCATAAGGATCTCGTATCTCTTGCTGATAAGGGACAGGAGGAACTAGAGGAGCTTGTGGCAAAGGAAGAGTGGGCTCCATCGGAGATGTAGGAGGTAAAGGCGGGACAGGTGGAGCAAGGGTACTCAAGTCCTCAAAGATGCCAGCAAGTGGTGCATCAGCATGTGGCTCTCGCTCCATAGGCTTTGACTCGTCGGGACACTTATCGTCAGCCTCATAGTTGGCTTTCGAAAAGCCAGGTGGAGCATATACATATTGCTCATGATGCTCGTACCGCTCAGAGTGATAACTGACAGAATGGCTAGCCGGAACAGTAATAATAATCCTAGTGTCTGATCGTGAACGTGACGCTCTCCCGTCACCCTGGGTCTCAGTGCGATCATCGTCATCGTCTGTCCCTCTCTCTGTGCAGTTGATAACGGCTGTCGAGACCATTACAAATCCCCAACTTAAAATTGATTTATAGTAGTGGCAAGCTAGGGTTATCGAACCGAGGAAATATGTGGAAATTGACTAACTGACAGAAATTAAGTATTAACTATGAGTAAATTGCGATTTTCGTCCATGTGGTTTGTATAAAATTGCCAATTCAGTCCAGTAGTTAAAAAATTGCCAATTTCGTCACTGTGGTTTGAAAAAATTGCCAATTCAGTCCAAAATATTAAAAAAAACATTACCAATTTCATCCTTGTGGTTTTGCAAAAAAATGCCAATTCAATCCAAAAATTGTTGGTTTTGGACTGAATTCATAATTTTTACAAACCACAGGGACAAAATTAGCAAATTTTAAACTATTGGACTGAATTGCCAATTTTGAGCAAACCATAGGGACGGAAATAGCACTTTACTCATTAACTATTGAAGTACCTAGAATTACCTAATTTGCCTCTTTGTCTGTTTTGAGTGAATTGAGTTAATTGATTAACTTAGCAACTAAAGAAATTAATAAAGCTAAGAACTTGATTACTAAAATTACGAACTGTTTACTAATGGGAAAAGCCAACTACTTTTGGATCCTGGTTGGCTACTGATCTGGGCAAAACCTAATTAATAACTAATACCACATAGACATGGTCCCCAATTGCTTAATCGACCTAATAAGCTAAGCTCCTAATGGGCTACTTAGTTCCTACCACAAGGAAAGGCTGAAACACGACAGTGGAACACTAAAACCCTAGTTCATTAGTTACTTAAACGAATTCAGCATGCGGATGCTCGACGGTTGCAAGGAAAACCGAAACAACTAACGACTAACGGTTGGGGAGCAAAACGAATCCACCAACCAATCACCAAAAGCAGTTAAAAAGAAGTTAGCCAGACATGGCTAACAAAGCAAACATGATTGAAATTAAAGATTGCATAAGAAACTGTACCGAATGCTTGGAATTACTCCAGAAATCTCTAAACAATCTTGAAAATTCGTAACCCTAATGCTCTGGTAGTACAGGAATGAAGATTGAATCTAAAAACTTAACACTCAAGTTTAAATAGCAAACCCTAATTTAATTCTCTATCGACTGATTTTGGGCGTACCGCCCCAAATGGTTGCATTCGGCGCGTACCGCACGAATTTCTAATCTCGGCTGCTTCTCCACTTGTTTAGGGCATACCGCCCAAATCTTGTGCTCAGGAACTTTTCTTCATTTTCTTTAAATCTTCAACCGTTTCCCGATCACTTCTCAACTTGGTACCGATCAGCTTCCTTGATCTCTATAAAAGCCAGATTTCAGCATGTTTAGTTATGAGTACCTTAAAACACAAAACAATGGAAATGTAATGTAATCCAACCACTAATGTTAATAAAAATAGAGAATTAATAACAATAATGCACGACACTTTGGACTAACATCACACCCCACACTTGACTTTTTCCGTCTCGGAAAATCTGCCATGAAATCATAATCGGGAAATCAATCTCTTAATCATCTATCTTGTTAATTTATCAACCAATTCAATTCCATAAACCATAATGTAATCACATATACTAACTGCAATTGCCAATAGTTCAGTCCGACTAAACCCAACCACTGACTTTTTATTTTGCCCCCAAAGTGTTTATAATTTACCGAATCAAGTGTACCAGCCTGCCAATGTGTCCCACATTCAGAAAGTTCAAGTTCAACCTACTCCTGAATAAAATTCAGTCAAAGTAAAGGGTATTTAAGATTATATTTATAGATTTTTCCCACCCTCTTTAAATTAGATACTCATATGTCCCAGGAATAGTGCATTTGATAGATAATGAAGGTTTTTGAGCATTTATTTTCTAAACTAACTATTGTTTTATATATATTTTTTCATTTTTTCATTTTTTCGTTTTTTCATTTTTTCATTTTTTTTCTTTTTCTCTTTTTTTTCAATCTTAATTAATTACCAACAAGCATCATCAGAGGCACTCTTTTGCGAGAAGCTATCCTTAAAATCGTACGTGAGTATTTTGCCCGAGAATTCCAGGACATCATCAGAGGCACGCTACAACGGGATACTATCCTTAGTTTGTACATGAGTATTCTGTCCCTCCACTCCTGTAGTTATTAATCACTTGATTACCTAATATGCTCAAAGATGGAAAGATCGGGCACCATTATTTCTCGGATTTGCTTTCGCAAAAAGATCATAACGTGCCATGTTATTCTAAGGACATATAAGTCTCTAATTTAAAGTGGTCGTTTTCCTCCTAATCATCAGTTTTAATCTCCCTCTTACCCCTAAAATGGGAACCCACTAACAGACTGATTTAATTACATATTTATACAACAATAAACACAAAGGGATTTTAAGCTATTCCTAAGTCAGTTGGGCCTACCAACACATCACAGCTTAGTCATGTTTTTCATTCTCTCCTTTTCCACCACTTTTTCCTTTTTTCCTTTATTTTTAATTTTTGGAAACCGATTCCCAATAGTACTATCATTTTCCATGATTTGTAACTTTATCCAGAGAAAACTTGACTAAAAATTGAAAATCTTTTGGATTTTTATGTTTTTTTTTTGTTTTTTTTTTGTTTTTTTTTCTTCAAAATAACACACAACTACCTAAAAAATTTAAAAACTGACGTCCTGTCCCCCTCCCCACACTTGAGTTCAACATTGACCTCAATGTGATAGAAGAAACATGCACATAACGAATATACATACATGAACGATAAAAATAAAATAAAATAAAGTGCGAGAATAAAAATAAATAAATAAAAAGATAAAAATGCAAAAGTTGAAATAGACTCCCCTGATAACATCGGAAAAGCTCCTCGAAAGTCGTGCCAACGCCATCTCATGCTAGATCGTGAATTCCAGAATTCGGATGGAAGAAGTAATGCATGAACTCACATCTCAAACTTGTTCTACCAACAAACAAACCATCATACCACACATATATATATATATATATATATATATATATATATATATATATATATATATATATATAGTGAAAAGTTCATTGTAGACACCCCCATAAGTGTAGACAGGTAGACACCCTTTTTCACCATTAGATCTCTTGATCTAATGGTTGTGATTAATTTTCTTTTTTCTTTTTTTATTTTTTCTCATTAATTAGAAACTTTCACATGTGAAAAAGAGCTATTTCACATGCGAAAGTGTCTACAATGAACCTCACCCTATATATATATATATATATATATATATATATATATATATATATATATATGGGATGGATATAATGAAAACCTCTTTGAGTTGGAAAAACCGTGGAAACTACCACAAAACGAATTTATTTTTCTTCAAATTTTTTGTAGTGATTATATGCGTTAATACAAGCCCTATGGTGAAAAAAACAAAAAAAAAACGCCTAGTAGTTTTTTTATAAAAAAATTCCGAAATCTGACGTTACGTCATGTTACATATGTAACATTGACCTGTTACACATGTAAAATGCCCTGTTACATATGTAACAAAATTTGTAAATTATTTTTAAAAAAAAAACTTTCTAGGCGTTTTTTTATTTGTTTTTTTCACCAAAACCATCAAAAATGAATGTAGAATCTATAAAAAAATACATCTAAAAAAATAACAAATTTTGAACGTCTTTTTTGGCCGGTTAACTTCTTTTTGCAAAAAAAATCGGTTCTTAAATATTTTTAAAAAAAAAATTTACTCGGATTTTTTTTATTTTTTTCATAAATGGTGTTTTTTTAAGTTAGAGAGTCACCATAAAAAAATCGGAACAAAAAACGAACTTTTTAGCTTAGTTTTCACGGTTTTTCCAACTCGGAGAGGTTTTCATTTTATCCTTCTCCTATATATATATATATATATATATATATATATATATATATATATATATATATATATAGTGAAAAGTTCATTGTAGACACCTCCATAAGTGTAGACAGGTAGACACCATTTTTCACCATTAGATCTCTTGATCTAATGGTTGTGATTAATTTTCTTTTTTCTTTTTTTTCTTTTTTCTTATTAATTAGAAACTTTCACATGTGAAAAAGAGCTATTTCACATGCAAAAGTGTCTACAGTGAACCTCACCCTATATATATATATATATACTAGGATAGAACCCGTGTATTACATGGGTTTAAAATAGTGAAATCGATATAATTTATAAATATTTATATATTCTTCCTATATTTTTAAGTGTATGTTGAAAACGTAAACAATCACAACCATCTTATATATCGGAACCTATCACTTTTAAATACTATAAATTACATAGTACATTACTTACAATAAAGAACAATAAAATAACATCTATTTACAAATTTGTAAATATTTCTTTGTATACAACATTTGATGTTTTATTTGTCACATTACCATCTTTATCAACGCTTAATAATTTAAGTCCAGATTTTCTATTCACTCTTGACAATACTACCTACAACTGAGTATGGGTAAAAACAGGATGCTTGAAAAACAAACCAACTCTAGATATATATAAATTTTAAGGTTATTTAAATTTTGGAGGTTGTTACGGGTTGAAAAAAATTCAATCTAAATTAAAAAGGTTACCAAAATTAGATAAATCATATCCCTTAATTACTATTTTTTTAATACGAAAATTTAAAACTAATTGAGTATGTTATTTGTGTTTTATCTAACATATTATTAAAAATATGAACTCATAATATTATTTTAAAAATTAATTGGTTTGACTTCTATAAATAAGTTAGTAGATTTTGGAGGGAATTATATTGTGAGAATTAACGTAGTAATGACATGTGTCTCAAAATGTAATTGTTTATTAGAGTAGGAAGATATATATATATATATATATATATATATATATATATATATATATAGGGAAAAGATAAATTGGAACCCACCTTGAGTTGGAGAATCTTTGGAACCCGACGTTAAAAAAATGTTTTTTTTTCTTAATTTTTTTATGGTGGTTCTTTAGGTTATAAACTACTCTTAAATGAAAAAAAATCAAAAAACCGCCTAGTAGATTTTTTTTTTAAAAATATCAAAAAAAACAGTTACATATGTAACTTTTATGCATATTTTACAGTTACGCAAAAAGTTACATGTTTTTTTTTAAAAAAATCTAGTAGGCGGTTTTTTGATTTTTTTTTTCATTTAAGGGTAGTTTATAACCTAAAGAACCACCATAAAAAAATTATGAAAAAAAAACATTTTTTTAACGTCGGGTTCCAAAGATTCTCCAACGCAAAGTGGGTTCCAAAATACCCTAACCCTATATATATATATATATATATATATATATATATATATATATATATATATACATATATATATCAAAATGAAAACACAACAACCCAACCGGTTACCCCGTACATAACCCCCGAATATAGTAAAGTATAATATCTCATACAGATCATGATGAGATTAAAACAAAATAACCAAAAAGTACAAGGAATCAGAAAATAAACCGATCAGTAGTGGCAGTGATATCTGCAAATAAGCATCCCGTACAGCATCACCTCCTCCAGCATCACCCTCAACATCCATCTCTTTATCATCAGCCTCCTCATCACCCTCAGCATTGTCATCCTCAGGCTCCTGAAAAAACTCAGGGATCTCCATCACCTGCTGTGTCATCATATATCTCATAGCCCACTCTAACCTCTCAAACGTCGTATCCACATAATCTAACACTCTCTCCTGCACCATCTCCAATGAATCCTGTCTAGACCTCGGCTCCCTCTCCGACCTCTGCCTCAATGGCCTCTCCACCTGGTGGGAAATCCTACGCTGCCTCACCGCCCGTGCAGCCTCGTCTCCCTGAACCACAACCTCTCTAACGGCCTCCCACTGCGGGGGATCAGTTATAGTAGCTAGTGATGCGTGGCGCATATCTCCGAACTCATAATGTGACATCTCAGCTCCAATCGTCAAATGTGTCTCCAAATACCGATCAAACATTCCTAGTCTCCGCGCCAGCCTAGTCACATACGACCCCATACTCAAATGCGCACCGATCCCAGAAACCCTCCTCCGCGTAAATGATGAAATCAAAACACCAGCAATGTTAAGGCGATGCCCCTCAACCATCGTTCTCAGTACCGCCATATCCAACTTCGTGTATTTCTCTACACCGGACCGACGTCCGGTGAGAGTGCACACAACAATCCTATGTAAGTAGCAGATCACTCGATCTCGAATCTGGGACTCCAATAAGTTATCTATATACGAAACTAACCCAATAGTATCCCAAAACACAACAATCTGAACATCAGTAACCCCTTGTGGATGAGCCCTACTAAAAACCCCTCTTGGGAGGGCATCAAACTCTGGCGCCTCAACCTCTGCCTGCACAGACAAACCCGACAGAACCGCAAACTTGGGAATACTCATGTGATGAGTCTGTCGTCCTAAAGAAAATGAGAGCGCATTCCCGTCTCCAAACTTTCCTGGACCCACCTGAAACATCGCAAGAAACTCCATTGTCAACTCTAAATACTGATGATCATCCGGCGTCAATGCCCTCCTCCACCTCTTAGTAACCATACCCTTGATCCTCTCGTGATCTCCCAACTGTCCAATCAATCCCCTGTCAATCGTCCGGTGATGTAGTAACGGCATCACCACAAACTGGCGTGCTTGCTGATCCTCCTGCGAACGCTGCTCAAACTTCAGTAACAAATGGTGCATGTGGTATCTCCTCGTGACAGCGGCGTTGGAACCTCTCGATCGGGCAAAATCTCGGGCCCCCAGTATTGGATGATACGTCTCCCGAATGGAGGCACTGGTAGGCTGGATCTGGAGCACCCTGTTTTCTCTTCTTGGGCCCCCGTTTCCCGGTACTCGACTCCGGTCCTTACGACATCCTGATTCACACAAGTTAGCATACGAAACAATAGTAATAACAATAACCGGGCCATCCTGCAATTGATTTCCAAATTAACAAACTATTTTTGTATTTTTTATTTTTTTTATTTTTTTCAAAAATAAAAAAAAACAAAATTAAACTTTAAATAAAACTAAAAATTAATAACCAAAACAAAACAAAACACAAATGAACTTTTAAGAAATTTGAAAAAATTCTGTCATTTAAGCCCTAGGGCGTAGCGCCCAGAAAAAAATCAACCAAGGCGGTACGCCGCGTAATTTACTGCAGGAAACCTAGTTTCAATTTGGGCATACCGCTTCGAACAATCGAGCCCTAAGCAGTACGCCGCCCAATTCTTGGCACAAAACCAAAAATCGGCGATAACCGATCAATCTGTCCTAGTCTCCCACTCCGACAACCTCATATCTTACTTCAACTATCGGTTCTATGAGCGGTTATTCAACAAAAATGAACAAAACTACTTAAAAACTCAAAATGTAATCTAATCGAACAAAATTAAACGAAGAAAACAAAAATTAAACCTGGTATAGCTTGGTATTGACTAACTAAAGTAGGCGGTGGTGCTCAGCAATGGTGTATGCAGCGGTGGTTTCAGCCGTGGATGATGTTGACAATGCTCATAGCTGCGTCGAGCTCGGTGTCCAACGATGGTGTTGCTCGGTGGTGCGTCGGCGATGATCGTGGATGGAGGTAGCGGTGTTTTGATGGGTGTGAGGGTTGATGGTTGCGGTGGGTGAGAAATCAGAAGAACTGTGATGGTTGTACTGTGAACACCGACCCGTTTTAAGGGTTTTTATTTTTTTCGCCATCTAAAACTCGCGCGTACCAACCTATTTGACAAATTTAAGGGCATATCGCCCTTAAAAACCGATTTATTTGAGAATTTTTTTGGGCGTACCGCCTCAGAATAAAAAATTCTAGGCGTACCGCCCTTCCACTTTTTTGGCAGAAAGTTTGGAAAATTTTGGAGACTTAGAAAATTTTCTATCTCTTGGAATTACTTGTTTCACACCACCACGCATTTCTACTGCCAATTTTTTTGGTAAAACTTACCTAGAATGCAGCAAATGGTACAATTTTTTTTCTCCCGAGCTTCCCGATTTCCTGAAAACAAACCAAAAATGTAAATCTAACAAAAACTATGAAAACACACGAAAATAAAAAAGAAAACAAACCACTGGGTTGCCTCCCAGTTAGCACTAAGTTTTAATGGTCTTTAGCCAGACCGTACTTCCCTTTCACGTTTCAGGGCTTTCTGAAGTGGGCGCCAAGAAGTAATTATCCTTATTGATTTGCCCGTGAATGTCTGCTGAATCCAAATAAGGCTTCAACCTATGCCCACTCACTACCTGCCTCAGGTGGTCATCTAGATCTCCAATCTCTAAGTTACAATCCCCCCCCCCCCCCAACACTTGTGATGAGGTATAGCCCCGTCCACTTGCTTTTCAACTTTCCTGGAAACAATTTCAGTCTAGAACTAAACAACCATACCTTCTGACCTACCTGGAAGTTCATCCGCTTCAACTTGGCATCATGCACTTTCTTCATCTTATTCTTGTAAGCCGATGCACATTCGTAGCCCGTAGGCCTCACCGCGTAACTCTTCCAATTCTCCTAACTGAAGCTTCCTTTCTCTACCTGCATCATCGTAACTCAAGTTAACTTCTTTAAGAGCCCATAATGCTTAATGAGCTAACTCAACAGGTAAATGACACCCCTTTCCATAGACCAACCGATATGGAGTGGTTCCAATAGGTGTTTTAAGGGCTGTGCGATACGCCACAAGGCACCATTCAATTTGTTAGACCAATCCTTGCGGTCGGTTCGCACAATTTTTTGTAAAAATTTCTTTGATTTGCCTATTAGAAACCTCCACTTGACCGCTAGTTTGCGGATGACATGGGGAATTTGGTGGTCTATGCCATATTTCTTGAGTAATTTGCCAAATTGCATCACTAATGATCACATGAGGGATTCCAAATCAAGTGAAAATATTTTGTTGGATAAATTTGCAAACTACACTATGGTCATTGGTCTTAGTGACAATGGCTTCTATCCATTTCGACACATAATCTACTGCCACTAATAAGTAAATAAAACCATTACAATTAGGAAAAGGGCCCATAAAATCAATGACCCAAACATCGAAGATCTCTACAATCAAAATTGGTTGCAAAGGCATCTCATTCCGCTTTGTGATGCTCCCCATCTGCTGACATTTCACACAATGCTTCACGAAACCGAAAGCATCCTTAAAGATCGTGGGCCAAAACAACCCGGATGAAAGAACCCGGTAACCCGTCTTCTGCCCACTAAAATGGCCTCCACATGTCGATGCGTGTACCAACTCTAACACTGCTTGCACCTCCGAATCGGGTACACATCTCCGAATCAATTGATCCAGCCCTACCTTAAACAAATCCGGTTCGTCCCATATGTATTGACTCGCTTGAGCTTTCAAGTGCATCTTTCGCCTTTTGGACCAATACTCCGGAATTGTACCTGCAGCCAAATAATTCACAATGTTAGCATACCACGGTAAGTTAGAAACATTCAATAATTATTCATTAGGAAATGTTTCATTAGTTCTCAAATCCTCTTCCTCAGCTTCAAGGTGGGGCAATCAGGACATATGGTCCGCCACCACATTTTCACTCCATTTCTTGTCTTGAATTTCCAAGTTAAACTCCCGCAACAGAAGGATTCACCGTATTAGCCTCGGCTTGGCATCCTTCTTCTCCATCAAGTACCGATCCGCACTATGGTCCGAATAGACTATGACTTTGCTTCCCCAAATGTAGGACCTGAACTTATCGAGAGCAAACACGACTGCAAGTAATTCCTTTTCAGTAGTAGTATAATTCATTTGAGTCGCATCTAAAGTCTTACTTGCATAATAGATCACTATCGGTTTCTTATCTACCCGTTGACCCAAAACCGCCCCAACAGCATAAACAGACGCATCCCACATAATTTCAAAAGGTGTGGACCAATCGGGTGCTTGCAAAACTGGTGCTTTAATCAATTTACTTTTCAAAGTGTTAAAAGAATTCAAACACTCATCATTAAAATCAAAAATTTCATCTTTAAGCAGCAATTTGCAAAGAGGTTTAGTAATTTTGCTAAAATCTTTTATGAACCTCCTATAGAGACCAGCATGGCCTAGAATTTCCCTAACACCCTTGTCATTCGTGGGAGGAGGAAAAGTTGAAATTATTTTAATTTTTTCCCAATCAACCTCAATCCACGACTCGACACCACGTCCCAACACAATCCCCTCTTGAACCATAAAAATGGCTCTTTTCCCAACTTAACACTAAATTCGTTTCTATGCAACACTCTAAAACACGTGTTAATTGGTTCAAACATGACTCAAACGAAGTACCAAATATTAAAAGTCATCCATAAATATTTCAAGTGAATCCCCGATCATATCAGAAAAAATATCCATCATACATCTTTGAAAAGTGGCCGGGGCATTGAACAAACCGAATGTGCATCCTACGGAAAGCGAAGGTTCCATAAGGACACGTAAAGGTGGTCTTTTGTTGGTCATCAGGGTGAATGGAAATTTGGTTGTACCCCGAATAACCGTCTAGAAAACAATAAAAATTTTGATCGGACAACTTTTTAATAATTTGGTCAATGAATGTTAGAGGAAGATGGTATTTGGAAGTTGTAGAATTCAATTTGCTATAATCTATGCAAATCCGCCACCCGGTTACCGGTCGGGTGGCTATTTCCTCACCTTTCTCATTCCTAACAATTTGAATACCCGCTTTCTTAGGAATGGTTTGAGTTGGATTTACCCATGTGCTATCGGAGATAGGATAGATAATACATGCATCGAGCCATTTAATAACCTCTTTCTTAACTACCTCTCGCATGTTCGGGTTAAGCCTCCTTTGCGCATCTCTTGCGGGCTTCGCTCCCTCTTCAGTTACGATCTTGTGCATGGACTATGGACGGACTAATTCCCTTCAAATCCGCTATGGTCCATCCAATAGCCGCCCAATGCTTCACCAAAACCTCCATTAACTCCTCTTCCTTCTCCTTAGTTAAACCTGCGAAAATAATCACGGGAAGGGTGTTATTTTCTCCTACAAAACCATATTTTAAGTGTTTAGGAAGTTCTTTGAGTTCTAAAGAAGGTGGTGTTTCGAGTGAAGGCTTCAATTGTGAATCGATGTGCTCCAGTAAACTCTCCACTTGAATGGACCATGGTGGTCTCTGATCTCTCACTGCCATCAACTCATGGCTCTCATCTTCAGCTTCCATCTCCTTGACCACATTCGCATATCCCATGCCGAACAAAACACACTCCTTAGGGGTCCCATCCTTCTCATTAAAAGGAAAAAATGGAGGTATAAGACCATCGATAATTTCAGCCCAAAAGCATTCATCATCGTCTCGAGGGTTAGTCACTTTCCCAAAAACACTCAACCGCATTTTTCGGTTACCAAAAGTCATGTCAACGGTTCAGAATACTCCAAAGATTTCCGTCTTTGGACCGTGGGAGATGGAGTAACTTTCGCGGCTGTTTATTTTGAGGGTCTGCAAGAAGATAAAAAAATAAGACATTATATAAAGAATTATGTACAAAAAATATGAAAACATCTTCTGGCGTCGAGGGAATTACACGTATAGAGATTCAAAAAAGAATTCACCTGATCCAAATCATATTCTATATGGGATTTCCAAAATTATTAATTGAAAGTCGACCCCGAGGAATCGAAGAATTACAGATGAATTTACAAAACAATTTAATTCTGTAAATCGAAAACTTAACATTGCTATCACACGAATTGAAAAGCCTTATCGAAACATTAATATTCTTGCAGAACTTATAGCCGGACAATTAAAAAATAGAGTTTCTTTTCGCAAAGCAATAAAAAAGGCTATAGAATCAACTGAACAGGCAGATACAAAAGGAATTCAAGTGCAAATTGCAGGACGTATCGACGGAAATGACTCGTAGCTAGAAAAGGTCGGCCCAAAATTACCGTTGGTTGAGCGGTTTTTTCAACTGACACATAATCTAGAACCAAAAAATCGACCGTATAGAAAAATTCATTTATTTTAACAATCACATCCGACAAAATTCCCCGGGGAAGCTTAGGGGTTGTTGATACACGAAATGGCAATGAGCTGGATCGATCGAAGACACAAAGTTTTGGTTTTGGTCTGTCGGCCGAACTCCGGCCGAACCTTGGCCGAGCCTTGGCCGAACCTGGGGTTCGAACAAGCTATGGAGTTCGGACGTCCGTAGGTCTATAAATATGTTTGTGTCTTTGTAATTTACAAGTTTCTGAGAGAGTTTGAGCGAACTTGTCTGTGAGTTGTCTCTGTGTAATTCTCTGTAACTCTGATTCTCTATCAATAAGAGATTGAGTTTTATTTACGTTTTGTGTGTTGATTCTCACTTGATTACGTTTGCATTCGATCAATTCGTCCAAACCGATCCGTATCCAGTTTCTTTCAAGTGGTATCAGAGCAATTCTGGTGCTGTTTGGTTCGAATTGTTGCGAAACGTTGAATCAAAGTTCGTTTTCGTGTTACTCTCTGGAATTTTACGTGAAAAACACTATGTTTTGCGTCAAAATTCGTTGTTTCTGAGTGCTAGTGGTCAGTTGAGTGTTAGAGTTCAGTTCTGAGTGATTTCTGTTGAGATTCAAAATTTTTCCGAATTTACGTTCGGCCGAACTCCAAGTTCGGTGAAACCGCTCCGAATCCCAAGTTTGGAGTGAAGTTCGGTCAGTTTTCCAGATTCGGTGAAAGTTCGGAGTCCTATCGATGAGAGTTCGGAGTAAATTCTGTCTCGGAGGGAGTTCGGACTAGGATCGGAGATAGATCGGAGTTTCTGGGTTCGGTGTTACGTTCGTTGAGGGTTCGGACTTTTGACTTTCGGTTCGGTGAAGGTTCGGAGCTAGTTCGGAGGGTGTGTAGAGTTCGGAGCTAGTTCGGAGCAGAATTCAAATTTTTCAATCATGTCGGACTATAACGCGTTTGCTGCTATTCAAACGCAGATGCAAACTTTACTCAATTACGACAATGAAATTGGAAAAACGCAGAAAGTTCCAAAGTTGCTTAAATTTGAGGACTATGCAAACTGGAAGAAACGATTTGAGGCATACATCGGAACAACGGATCCAGATCTATGGATTGCTATGAATGCACCATATGTGTATCCTGTTGGCGTTAATAATGTTCCCATTATGCAACGAAATTTGGATCTTACTCAGAAAGCTGATTTTGTTCGTGAACAGAAAGCGTACGGTTTAATCACTCAAGCTTTGCCAAAGGAATTATTACATCAATTCAAAAGTTGCAAACACTCTCATGAGTTATGGACAACTCTGAAAGAGAGGTGTGAGGGCAACGAACAATATAAGAAAAGCAAGAAGAAGGTGCTTAACAAAGAATTCGACAACTTTAAACATTTTGATGGCGAGGGCGTTCCTGAACTAATTTCGAGATATTGTCATTTATTGTCTGAAATGGATAATGTCCAAATTAAGAAAGATGACGAAGAGCTGAAGGAAAAATTGTTGGAAGGTTTGCCATCGAAATGGGAGTCGTATGTTTGGATGATCATGAATGACAAAGACTATGCCGATTTGACTTTTGTGAAGCTTTTGGGTAAACTGCAAGCTCGTGATTTAGAAATGAAAAATGTTAACACTACTCCAGCAGCAGTTCAGAATCCAGATGTCTATTATGGGTCAAATGCAGCAACTATTTCTGGGAAGTCAGCTAAGATGACAAGTTCTGCACCTGCTACAGCATTTGTGGCTGGAAATTTACCAGGATGTGTTTCAAGTTCGGGAACTGGTTCAGGCTCACAAAGTGCTGATTACAATTATAGTCCTGGAATTAGTGGTACGTCAATCCCAGCAAGTAATCTGGTGAACACGGGAAAGATGGCTATGTCGGTATCTACCACTGAAGATTACATGGCTCTTGTTTCTGCATTAGTGTCATCATATTATGGGTTGATAACTGGAAATGTCAGTAATGCTGAGTTGACTGAAGAAGACTATGATCAGGTGGATCCTGATGATTTGGAGTTGATGGACATAAACTGGCAGTTTGCTATGTTGGCGAGACGAGTGAAAAGATTTTTGAAGAAAACTGGAAGAAAGGATTTGAATTCTGGTGGCAGGATTGGATTTGATAAATCCAAAGTCAGATGCTACAATTGTTCCAACTTTGGTCATTTTGCTCGTGAATGTCAGCAGCCAAAGAAGCAAGAATATCAGAAATTTACTCCAAAATCAAATGTTTCTGGATCTAACACTTCATCGAGTTCAGGGAGTACTTCTAGTTCCAAATCTGAATCCACAAAAGCTCTTGTTTCTCAAGTTGATAAAACATATAATTGGGGGAATCAGTTTGCTGATTCTTCTGCTTTAATTGTTACTCATGTGCAGGATGAAGAAACGATGACTGAATCCACTGACAATGAAGAAGAAGTGCATGATGAGAAAACTGAGGAAACTTTTGATGGAATGAATGATGGTGATGAAGTCTTGAACTTAAGGAGTGATCATAAGTCTGTGAATGAAGAAAAATTTGCATTTATGGCGGATGTGTCTGAAAAGATCGAATCTGATGCAATTCTTTTGTTAGAAAAGCAAATTAAACTTCTGACTGATGAGAAGGAGGCATTAATTCGAGAATGCGATGCAGCGAAAGCCGAAGCAGTTGATGCAGCAAATGATTTTGAAAATCTTTATCAGAAGAGTCTTCCGCTGAAAGAGAGATATGAAAAAGCACAACAGAATGCTCTTGAGATTGCTGATAAGATGCTTGCATTGCAGAGGGATATGCAGAAAATTACTGATGAAAATTCAAGTCTGAAACAGGATATCGGTTCATTGAAAAGGAGCAATCTTACTGAAACTGTTGCTCTGATGGCCGACTCTTCAAACAGTAATCATCATGATGTGTCTCACAAATAATCAAGCAATTTTTTATGTTTATATCATACTCGCATATATCAGATTTACCCTTACGCATTTAACTAACCAAACAAGAACCTACAACCTTTAATTTTACTTTATCCATGGTTGATAACACATGCCGATGTATTATCATTTCTCGCTTGGTCGGATCAATTTCTCAATTTTTATTTTTCATTCATTTTTTTTATGCTTTTTGCATTTTTCCATTTTTTTTTATCTTTTCTGATTTTTCTCCTCCTAAAATACAAAACTCTATTTTTGGATTTTCTATAACAGGAAAAGAAACAGACACAAGAAACATAAAAGGAAAAATGATCATCCGAAAGTTACTCAACTTGGTAACTTTTGAATGCCGTTGATTTGCAAAAGATAACGGAAGCGGGTTTTATCAAAAGCTTTTGTGAAAAGATCCGCTTTTTCAAAATCAGTGTGAATCTTTTGCAGATCAATCAAATGTTTTTCAAAGCAATCTCGGATGAAATGATAACGGATTTCAATGTGTTTTGTTTTAGAGTGATGAACGGGGTTCTTGGTTATGCAAATCGTAGCCGAATTATCTATGTAAATATGATCCATCAAATGGGCACATTTCGCACTTTAGGATCATATGCTGGATCATATTTACATAGATAATTCGGCTGCGATTTGCATAACCAAGAACCCCGTTCATCACTCTAAAACAAAACACATTGAAATCCGTTATCATTTCATCCGAGATTGCTTTGAAAAACATTTGATTGATCTGCAAAAGATTCACACTGATTTTCAAAAAGCGGATCTTTTCACAAAAGCTTTTGATAAAACCCGCTTCCGTTATCTTTTGCAAATCAACGGCATTCAAAAGTTACCAAGTTGAGTAACTTTCGGTTGATCATTTTTCCTTTTATGTTTCTTGTGTCTGTTTCTTTTCTTGTTATAGAAAATCCAAAAATAGAGTTTTGTATTTTAGGAGGAGAAAAATCAGAAAAGATTAAAAAAATGGAAAAATGCAAAAAGCATAAAAAAAATGAATGAAAAATAAAAATTGAGAAATTGATCCGACCAAGCGAGAAATGATAATACATCGGCATGTGTTATCAACCATGGATAAAGTAAAATTAAAGGTTGTAGGTTCTTGTTTGGTTAGTTAAATGCGTAAGGGTAAATCTGATATATGCGAGTATGATATAAACATAAAAAATTGCTTGATTATTTGTGAGACACATCATGATGATTACTGTGTAATCTTGGCATCAAATAAAATGAAAAAGAAAAAAACAGAATAAGAGATGTTCTGGTGTACGCATGTTTTCATTTTGCAAAGATTTAAACTTGTTTGATTTTCTTTATTTTGTCAAACGATCGGACTTTCTCTGCGTATCGAAAGATCGACCTGATTGTTGTTCGTTTGACATTCTGCTTTATTTTCTTTGGTGTTTCGTATAATCCATCGGACTTTCTCTGCGTGTACGTGAGTACCGACCTGATTGTTGTTGGATTATACAACTTTTGCTTTATTTTACATTTCTTATTTTCCTAAACAATCGGACTTTCTCTGCGTGCCTACCAGCCGACCTGATTGTTGTTTGTTTAGGGTTCTGCGTTATTTTTGCATGAAACACCATGAACGATAAATCTCTGTGAAAATTAAATTTTGTGAAAAATACAAAAATAGTAAGAATAAGCCAGATTACCGGTATTTCCGACTGTGTGGGTTTTCACATTATCAATGCTTGCTAAATATATCTTAACATATCAGAAAGCTATAAAAATTGATCTACCCAAGCTGAAATAAATTGAAAAATTGTATTTGCTGCCAACTAGACTTGCATGCTGATTAAAAATGAAATTGAAGTGTGTCTGATACATATTGACCGATATGATCTCGCGTCTGGATCTTTCTCACAAAAATACTTAAGTTATATCAGTTCTAGTTATTTCATTTCATTTCTGTTTGGTGTGTTTCTTTGATTATCAAGAAAAATCCAGAAAGATTTTAGGTGTGTTTAGCATAATTTTGAAAATTTCAAAAAGATTTTGATTCTGCTTTATTTTCGATCAACCGTTAGTGAAAAATTACAAATTATGCCGGAAACAACCAAATGGACTTGATTCCAGAAATTTCATCAGAAAATTGAACGAAGTTTGAGATTTATTGATAAATTTGAAAACTTTTGAGGTTCAATTTGAAAAATTCATCAAAATCAGGGGTAATTTTTGAAATTTGTGCAAACTCCAAACTTGAAGTTCGGACGTCCGAACGTGAAGATCGGACGACCGAATGTGAGGATCGGAGGTCCGAATTCCACAATCGGACAAGATTTGGAATGGCCGATGGGGAGGTTCGGAGCTACTGTTCGGCCGAACTCGACGTTCGGAGGTCCGAACGTGGCTGGCTATAAATACGCCAAACGTGAGGTTCGGAGATCACTGTTACTGTATATCTCCGAACGCATACCGAACCTCTGCCCAATTTTTCAACTTTCGATTCACTGTGTTTTTTGGCGATTTAGCGACTGTTTCTAGGTAGATCTTGATTTTCCGAGTTTATTGGTAGTCTTAGATTGGATTTTTACTCTTGCTTTGTGAGGTTTTTGACTGAAAAACTCGTTCGGACCTATAACAGTTCTAGATCTGACAATAGGTTAATAAAACTGTGATTTTATCAATTAAAATTGACTCCTATGTGTTGCTTATCAGATTCCGACTGTGTGTGTGGTTTGAAAGTGTTTGATTTGGTCGATTTCATCGATTTTGAGATTCAAAATTGTCGGAGTTCTTCAGGCTCCGAACCCGGGGTTCGGAGGCTCCGAATCTGGGATTCGGAGGAGGCTCGGACAGAGTTCGGCGGGTCTCAAAGTTTTGTTAAAATGTTATTCGTTTACGAAAACGACAATGATTTGACAAAATTGATGATGATATTTGTTAATCACATTGAATTTAATGAATGTTTTCTTTTATGTGTTTTTCAGATATGGCCAACGATTTAAAGATCGGTGATAAACATAATATCTGTGCTCACATCGGGGTCACAAGAGGCAAACTTGATAAATTTGGAGGACCGGGAATCTTCAATTTTCTGAGACGTTCTAGAATACATCATGCTATTACTCAACATTGTGATGTATACAGAGACATTATTCTGGAATTCTGGAGTACGGCTCATACAATTTCTGATCCACCAATCAGAATTGCTGCTACAGTACAAGGCCGACCAGTTCAGATCACAGAAGCTGATATTCGCAGGGTATTGCAGCTAGAATCTGATTCACCAAATGCCAGAATTGAGTTTCCTCATGAAGACAACGTGGCATTCTTGAAGCGTATTTGGTATACTGACGATCCAAGTAAGGAGTGGGTGTACAAATCATCGCTGAGTGTTCCGTACAAGTATCTGGCGCATGTATGACTGGTTTGTTTAGGACACAGAATTTCAGGGCATGATGAAGTTCAACAAATTCCTCTGTCCTTGATGAATGCATTGGTGTTGAATAAACCGTACAATGTGTCTGGGATGATTTTTCACTATATGAGAGACAATCTGACACAACGTCAGAAGAAGGCTGCAATATATCCCAGATTTATTCAATTGGTGCTGAATGATCTATATCCAGATTTGATAAAGAATGCAGCACACAGAATGGAGTTAAAGCATATGACGGAGGCCAGTGTTGGGGCTCTGGCGTCTTACCAAAAGAAGGCACCAGAGTTTCAGCCTAAATTGAAAAGATTGATTGGCCATCTAGCCAATGTCAATTATATAGCACCAGTTTTGGGTGCACCTCGTCATGATGATGGAAGCGATTCAGAGGAACTAGATTATAGTTGGATCGTAGAGCAAAATCAAATACCTCAGCAAGGAAGGGTGAAAAGGCCTAAGAGGCAGATACCAATTGTTCAGGAACAAGTCCATCAAGATCCAAGACCGGAACCTGTTTCCCAACCGCCAATGTCTGAACCGGTGGTCTCAGCACATGCTTCTGTGACTGAGACACCAGCGGTTAATACCCTAGTTGATGAATCTGAGTCTGATGATGATTTCATGGATACTGGGGCTGACTCTGAGGACTTGTCGGAGCCTAATGATCCGTTTGTCCGTGTTCTGATTAACTCTAAGTATGTGAAGCTGCTGAAGGGAAGTGATGAACATATTGCTTACAGAGTCAGTCAGAAGAAAAGCATCGACCGTTATCAGAACCGAGTATATGATGTGGTGGCTTCTGAATCTGATGAGGATTACAATCCTGAAACCGAGGGGATTTCCGGTAAAGGTAAACAGCCAGTAGCTGGTTCATCTGTTACTCCATCCAAAGGGAGGAAGAAATCAGTAGTTGGAGGCAGAATGAAGAAAAGAAAGGGTGTAGGTGTGCAGCAGTTTGTCTTGCAACCTCGTACCAGTGTTTCTACATCTACTGCAGCTGCTTCAACAGTTCAGACTTCAGTGTCTGATACTCAAGCTAAATTTCTGCGAAATTTGATGAATGCTAATCAATCGACTACTGCTGGCACAGCACCTTCAGCAAGTGCTGGGGTGCAGTTTGTTAGTCAGTCTATGGGATCTTCAACACCGATTTTCACAACTGCAACTGCATCTACTCAGTCTACACCAGATGTAAATTTTAATTTTGAAGAAGGTTCAGTGTCTTTCTCTCAGGCGAGTATTTTACAAAGCGCATTATCTGATCAACAATCACAGATTGATGCCTTGAAGGCTAAAACTGAAGCTCAAGAGAAGATGATTACAGTGCTGCGTTTTGATAACGAAGATTTGAATCAGCGAGTTGTATCTCTGCAACGTCGTGATGATATTAAAGATCAAGAGATTTTAAGATTGAAGCAAGTTAGTCAGAACCAGTCAAAAATGCTTCTCGAGATGAATGAGCAATTAAAGTTCTTAATGGAGAAATTTAAAGCTCAGGGGGAGTTAGGAGACGGATCGGGGTGTAATGAAGACCCAATGCGTTTCTTAAACGATGATCCTGACCAAGATGACCAAGGGAATGTTGGTGGTGGTCCAGGCCCATCTGGAACTACGGGTTCGGGTGCTGGTGCATCATCATCCCAGGGGGAGAAGGATTCAAGAGAAGCAGTGCCAATTTCAGTGATTCCATCTAGTCAAGCAGCAAAAAGTCTGAATGAATTTGCTGAAATGCTACAGACGCTTGAAGAGGGGGAATTTGTTGGTGAGTTGACGGTGGAGGAGTTAAAGCGAGTTTTTGAATTAAATGAAGAAGAGCTTAGAAAGACAGCTGAGAAAGAACCTGAAAAATACAACGAACCAGAACCAGAGTCTGATGAAGACATTGATGGTATATTTGAAGAAGAAGTTGAAGTGGAAGATATTACAGAGGAGGAATATCCAGATCTGTATTCCAACTTTAATAACAACCAAGCTGGTGATGAGTTTGAAGTGTTTCCTAAAGAGAAAGATGCTGAAGTTGAAGAGGTTTTAAAAAAGAAAGAAGCTGAGAAATCTGAAGACCCGGTGGTTAAGGAGGCACAGGTTCAGAAACAGAATCAGACATTTAAAGAATTTATGAAAGCGTTTCATGCAAACTATGTCCCGCCTCCGAAACCAGTTAAACAAAGATCGTCTTTCAAGTTTAAGGGTCGAGTGTCAGGAGAAATTACCAGCTGGATGTATGCTTCAAGTTTGGGGTGCTATGGAATTAAACGTGAAAACGGGATCCAGTACTTCAAGCGAGCCAGGGATTTCAGTAGTCTACCAGTTTGGGATGTTCGTGAACTGACGAGAAAACCTTTCTGTTGTTATGGCAATGATGCGTTAGGTATGCATTTTAAGAAAGTTCTCGAGAAAGAATGTCGAGAAGGATTTCAGTTTTTGGATCCGCAAAGACCAAAACGACGTCGTTCAACAACAAGAGTTCATGCATTGACTGGTAAGAAGCTGATAATTCTGGTTTTTCCAAAGAAGCCTGATGTTATGAAAAAGATACCACTGATGAAGATGCAACAAGACTTTATCAAAGATCTGAGGTGGTGGTATTATAATGAAAAGACGGGTGAAGCAGTTATTGTTTTGAAAGAAGAGAATCGGGTTGCGAAGATCTATGATCCTATGTGGCTGATCAACTTGTCGAAGGCTGATATTACTGAGTTGTATTACAATCCTATCCTATATCATCCTGATTTTATGGATCAAGCGCTGAAGTTCCAGAGGGTGATAAGGGTTTGTTTTGCATTCAACATTTATGCTGGAAACAACCATGATTTGGTTAGGAAAGGTGATGAGGCTACTACAGATGCTCGAGGCTGATGAAGAACGGTCCAGCTGTTGCCAAGGGGGAGTTTGTTGATACACGAAATGGCAATGAGCTGGATCGATCGAAGACACAAAGTTTTGGTTTAGGTCTGTCGGCCGAACTCCGGCCGAACCTTGGCCGAGCCTTGGCCGAACCTGGGGTTCGGACAAGCTATGGAGTTCGGACGTCCGTAGGTCTATAAATATGTTTGTGTCTTTGTAATTTACAAGTTTCTGAGAGAGTTTGAGCGAACTTGTCTGTGAGTTGTCTCTGTGTAATTCTCTGTAACTCTGATTCTCTATCAATAAGAGATTGAGTTTTATTTACGTTTTGTGTGTTGATTCTCACTTGATTACGTTTGCATTCGATCAATTCGTCCAAACCGATCCGTATCCAGTTTCTTTCAGGGGTCAAATCAGCTAAAATCACCGTAGTGTCGGCTTTTTCAAGGGTCCAAAATTGTAATGATCGTACAAGCTTCCCGGTAAGATACTCACATTCGCTCCAAGATCCAATAAGGCACGAGTCATTTGAAAGTCACCAACTTGAATTGAAATCATTGGTGCCCCCAGATCTTGAAGTCTTTTAGGCGAAATTCCTGAAATAATGGCACTCACATCTGCAGTTGCATCAGGTTGTTTTGGAATTTTATAATTTCGTTTCTGAGTGCACATGTCTTTCAATTACTTCGCGTAAGCTCAGAATTTGCTTAATGGCATCTAAAAGGGGAATGTTTATAGCTTGTTTAATGATATCCCACATCTTGTCTTGTTATGGGCCCCGTTTAGTTGTCACTTTCTGATTAGGTTCGATTAAAACCTTTGGGAAAGGTACGACCCTGTTCTTTTAGTTCAACTGACTGTTTATCTATCACCATATTTTCAGATTCATTGAATGTTACCTTTTTTTTTAAATTCCTAGGGCTACTAGACTCGGTTTCAACTTATTTTGGAGTTGTTTCTGATTGGTCATTTTTCGGCTCACTGTCACTGTCACTGTCACTTACCCAATCCTCCACCACCCCCATCAAATTGTGGTTGAAGTGTCCCTAACTTATTATCTACGGACTTACCTGAACGTAAAGTGGTGATCTTGTTAATTGGCACATGTCTCGTGTCTTTGAGCCGGAAGGCTGATGTTGCGGGTTGATGGTGGTGTCACTTGGCAAATTTCTGGGATCTCTTTTTGATGATTCGACAGCCAATTGACCCAATTGTTTCTGCATAGCTCCCATCACCTTGTCTTGAAGCTCAGACTTTCTATCAAACGCTTGAACCTTGTCGACTAACGAGTGCATATTCTACAATAAAGTGGCTATCTGAGCTTGCATGCCTTCCTCCTGTTTCGGTTGACCTTGTTGGTAACTCCTTTGTTGCTGATTTCCACTTTGGTTGTATGTGTTCCATTGGTAGCCCCCTGATTGTACCCGGCTTGTCGGCCCTGATATTGCGTTTGAGCTCCACCCTGCATATTAGAACCTTGAAAGTCAGGATTCAATTGATTGTTAGCATTACCATACCTGAAATTTGGATGATTGCGAAGGCCGGGATGGTAAGTGTTGGAGTTTTGCACGAAATTTACATCTTCCACCGTGTTTGCTGTAGTAGGACAAAAGTCTACAAGATGGCCCAGCTCGCCACAACCTGTGCACACTGGAATCTGTGCACTTGCTTCTACCTCTTCGGGAGCTCCACCCAACTTCATTTGAGCTACCTGGTTCTCTAAAAGAAGAGTTTGCTGGCCAAGCTTCTCTATTTTCTCTTCTGCCTCATAGTCGATGGATTTTGCCGATGAGGATCTCGACCTTCTTCCATTTTGAGCAAGTCTCTTTGAAGTTGCACTCATTCGTTCCATGTGCCCCCAATCTACAGCTTTCGTGTTAGTTAGAAAGGTACCATTGCTGATGGAGTTCAAATCTCTTATGTCTTCCGGAAGTAGACCATCATAGAACGATTTGATGAGGTCCCATGTTTGTATCCCATGATGCGGACACTTTCTCACAAATCTTTAAAACGGTTGAGGGCTTCGTGGAACGGTTCTCCCGTGTGTTGCTGGAATGACCGGATCTCTTCTTTAACCTCGCTCGTCTTGCTCATGGGATAATACTCTTCAAGGAAAGCTTCTTGCGTTTGCTCCCAAGTGTAAATACTTCCTGCAGGCAAACTCTCGAACCATCTCCTTGCCCGATCTTTTAGAGTATACTGAAAGAGCATCAATTTAACATCTTCGGTTGTGAACCCCGGTGCTCCAATAGTAATACAAATCGACTCAAAGGAGTGGATATGATGATAAGGTTCCTCTGTTCTCTTCCCATAGAATTCTAGCAAATGCCCCAAATATTGAGGTCGGGCCTCAAATGCTCGTCTGTTAGTTCCAGTTGGGGTGACTACTGCTGATGAACTTGGAACTACCACTGGTTTGAAATGACTTGCCACACCTTGAACCGGTGCATTCACTACAATCCTTGGAACTCCTCCCTCCATTTGAATTTGAGATCCCCCATTTTCAGGTTGGTTAAATTGTGGAACTTCTCTTGGGGGGTGGATCATTTTGAATATTTGGAGCCACATTTTGGGGTTGAGCTCGTCCCCGGTACCTTGGAGCTTCATTATGCGGTTTCGCTCTATAGCCATACCCATCATCATCATTGGGATCATACCAATCTTGGTCCCATTGCTCTTCCTGTCTTTGCCACTCTTGTTGTTCACACAATGGGTTTTGTCTGAATGGGGGTTGGTTGACATTTTGGTATGGTTGCGGTGGAGGTTGTTGTGCGGCTTGGCGAAATCTGGGTGGTTGTTGTGGTGGTGGAAATGATTGCCTTCCTCGATAATCGTATGCTCCCTCATCATGATGTGACGATTTAGGAGATAAAGAGGGGAGGGAATTGTGACCATGCACACGGAATAGTGGGGTTTGTAGTGGTGGAATGTTTGGTGCGGTTGGATTTTGAGCTTGGGTGGGAATGTTTGGATTTTGAGCTGGTGGAATGTTTTGGTTCACCGGCTTGTTGTGGGGTTGGTTTTGCGGGTTATTTTGGTCTTGATTCTGGTGTTGGTTTTTGTTTAGGTTCTGCATGAGGTTCTGGTTTAGGCTTTGGTTTAGGTTCTGGTTTTGCCCCTCCATTGTTCTTTGGTTTCTCTGCTCTGCTCGGTTCTGTCGGGCTGCTCTCTCAATCTCCGACTTATAGATCAATGGTGATGTCTTGCGGGAATGTCGCGTATGCATACAAATTTACCTAAAACCTGCAAAATTGGTCACAAACAAGCAAACCAATTACGTAGCACTATTCTAGGGTGGTGAAAACAATGCAATAGAACAGAAAAATTGAAACTTGAGAGGTCAAAAAGTGAAAAACGTTATGTGAAAAAGGGTCCAAGGCGTACCGCCCAGGAATAAGAATTCTCATGTGTCCCGCCTCAGATGGAAATTCGACATAATTTGTAAAAAAAAATTTGTTCAGTTACAGAAATTAACAAAGGAAAATAAAAGACACTATTTTTGGGTCTTTTTCGATTTTTTGAAAAGTTAACTAAAAATGAAAATAAACTAGAAATCAACTGATCAAAATGCGCACTAATTCCCCGACAACGCTGCCAATGTGATAACGGTTGTCGAGACCGTTACAAATTCCCATCTTAAAATTAATTTGTAGTAGTGGCAAGCTAGGGTTATCGAACCGAGGGAATATGTGGAAATTGACTAATTGACAGAAATTACCTATTAACTTGACTAATTGACAGAAATTACCTATTAACTACTGAAGTACCTAGAATTACCTAATTTGCCTCTTTGGTTGTTTTGAGTGAATTGATTAACTTAGCAACTAAAGAAATTAATAAAGCTAAGAACTTGATTACTAAAATTACAATCTGTCTACTAATGGGAAAAACTAACGACTTTTGGATCCTGGTTGGCTACCGATCTGGGCAAAACCTAATTAATCGCTAATACCACATAGACATGGTCCCCAATTGCTTAATAGACCTAATAAGCTAAGTTCCTAATGGACTGCTTAGTTGCTACCGCAAGGAAATGCTGAAACACGACAGTGGACCACTAAAACCCTAGTTTATTAGTTAGTTAAACGAATCAGCATGCGGATGCTCGACGGTTGCAAGGAAAACCGAAACAACTAACGACTTACGGTTAGGAACAAAACGAATACACCAACCAATCACCAAAAGAAGTTAAAAAGAAGTTAGCTAGACATGGCTAACAAAGAAAACATGATTGAAATTAATGATTGCATAAGAAACTGTACCGAATGCTTGGAATTACTCCAGAAATCTCTAAACAATCTTAAAAATTCGTAACCTTAATGCTCTGGTCGTACAAGAATGAAGAATGAATCTAAAAACTTAACACACAAGTTTAAATAGCAAACCCTAATTTAATTCTCTGTCGACTGATTTGGGGCGTGCCGCCCCAAATGGTTGCATTCGGCGCGTACCGCGTGAATTTCTAATCTCGGCAGCTTCTCCACTTGTTCAGGGCGTACAGCCCAAATCTTGTGCTCAGGAACTTTTCTTCATTTTCTTTAAATCTTCAACCGTTTACCGATCACTTCTCAACCTGGTACCGATCAGCTTCCTTGATCTCCATAAAAGCCCAGATTTCAGCATGTTTAGCTATGAGTACCTTAAAACACAAAACAATGGAAATATAATGTAATACAACCACTAGTGTTAATAAAAATAGAGAATTAATAACAATAATGCACGACACTTTGGACTAACATCAGCAGTCTCGAAAGCTGCCTCACGCTCAGTGTCAGTAATCTGGAATGGTGGTGGAGGTTGATGCATTGACATCCTAGGCTTTCGCCCCTTCTTCTTACGCTTATTCTCAATGGTGGAAGATTCAGGAGAAAGGTTGGTCTTGACAAAGGCAGAAGCTGAAACAACGTAACCAGAGAGATTCAGACTGAACTGCTGGACTGGCTGACTTGGACCTGCTTCTTCCTTTCTACTTCTACTCTTGCTGCCAGATTTGGATGAAGATTTGTGCCTTCCAAACATTTTTAGAGAAATCTGCACCAAAACACAAGTTACAAAACATGGTATATATATATGTAATCTTAAAGTTCCCATTTACCTCTAGCGTTCCGTTACCCTAAATTCACACTTAAGGACTATACGTCCTATAACTTAAAAATATCATACACACCGGATGGATTATCAGCTTTTACCTAATCTCTAGGCTTCACCAGACCTTAGTGTACCTATGGGTAGGAATGATAGGTGGCAAGTCTGTCACTACTATCGACCTTACACTAATTCCTAATAACTACCTAACTCTCAGATATCGGCCTAAGTCCTAGACTCAGCCCATGCTTCGTCTTAGAGTTATAAGGTTCAAACTTAGGGGCTCTACGGGAAACCCTTAATCTGTTGGAACCTTGGGCTCTGATACCAACCTGTCACACCCCCACTTTCCGCCCCTTGCAAAGGACGGGAAGTACGGGTATGAGGTCGATTGTTTGTATCAGGATCCGCGGAAGCATTAGATAAATAGTCAGAGTACGCAACGAACATAGAAACAACCCAATACAAACAACAGACCACCTTATATTATAATACAAGATACAAATAGTTTTATAACCCAAGCAGCTAATACTAAATTCGGTCCCAGGTACTCTAAGACATAACAAAATTCAGAAAACAACTAAAAGAGATAACACGGATAGAGAACAAGGCCGTATCTGATCACACAACAAATTAGGCAATATAGCCATCAAAACGGTCCCCAACCATAACCCTTCTGCCCGATACAATGTCTGCTTTAAGCTACTTACCTGCACCATGAACTAAAACATGTCAACAACAATAAAGTTGTTTGTGAGTCTGCAGCAATAAACAATCAGATAAACATTTTCCAATTCTCTTTACTAAACCCTATGTGTATCTACTTATGGTCAATCCCTAGGTCAAAACTCAATCCGACATTACACAGGCGCGTGCCCCTGTATTACCCCTCATGTTCTGATATATAGTGACACATACTACATCCTTGATAACTTAATATCAAGGCATGGACATGAGGCCAATTACGCTGCCTATATACTTCATGGCATACACAATCCCTAATGACCAAAGTAGCTTACTCTTAAAAGCTTACTACCCAGCAATCGACCCACCCAGCTAGCCCACACATACAAAGTAAAGCAACAGGGAATAAGTAGAAAACAGTTCATGTGCACCCTAAAACATTTAAAATATTTAAAAGAGGGGAAGCCATCGGTACTCACAGATAAGCGGGACTTAAGAAGTTAAACTCACGTTCCACCACGGTCTAGATGCAAGTCACCCTACGATATACATATATATATATATATATATATATATATATATATATATATATATATATATAATCGTAACCATAAATCAGTACCTAAGTCACTGATTTACTTACTGTGTAATTCAGATTCGCAACAATGATCAAGGGGTCTCCGTATGGTCACCCGATTCAATAACTAGGATTTCCAAATAGAACATTAAGTTTAATGTTATGAAATCCTTTCGGTTCATTTCCAATCAATCTAATAAAACCTTTGAACAATAATGTTCTAAATCCATATCCTTAATTTCCAGTTTATAACAGAAAATCAAGTTCCCAACTATTCCAGGATGAATACAGGCGTATCACAATATGTTGATACGGCCGTATTCAACAACTTCTTCATTTTCCAGAATCCCGCGATACGGTCGTATTCACTTATACAAAAATACGGGCGTATTACCAACGAGACATATTTCTAAATCTGATAACCCCGCGATATGGTCGTATTGTCATAACACGGATACGACCGTATTTCCTTTAAAATCTGAATTCTAAAATCGACCGACCCCTGATACGGTCGTATCCCCGTTAACATTATACGGTCGTATTCATCATGAGGTCAGAATCCTGATTTGGTCATTGACCATTCTAAGCCAGTTTAACCATTTATCTTTGTATCAAAACCTTTCAATTGCTTGTTTAAGCTTCAACAACATGACCAAATGCTCAAAATGTCAATCTAATGACCATTTTCTATGCATGCACCAAAATTGGTAATTTTACACAAAAATGCAAACCTTACCTCTAGTGAAGCTTTCCTTCCAATCTCTGAGTCCAATGACACTCTTAGAACTCACTAGTGATCCAAGATAATTTCTTCATGTAGCAATCTAGTGGTTAACACCATATTTCATAAACTTTCCCAAATTGGAAGTTTTCATGAATGCATATGCAATCTATGCACTTACCTTGAATCCCTGATGCTTCAGCTCCACAAAAGACACCCTCACAAAAGACACCCTGATGATTTCCACTGCCTCTGTAACAGAGTAAATTACCAGATTCAGAATCAATATTCATCAAATTGATCATAGGATGATGATTATGAGCTTACCTCAAGTGATTAAGCTCCAATTCTTGGTTTTTAAGCTCCCAGACCACCTCTGCAACTCTCTGGAGGAGAAAACCACATGTAGGGAGAAAACCAGGGCTGGAAAACCAAAGAAATGACTAGGGCCAAAATTAAGTTTTTATAGTCTGCGATGGATATGGCCGTATTGTTTTATACAATACGTGAGTATCGCGGGCACGAATACAATCAGATCTCAACCTGGCCCGGTCGTACGGTATTCTTATTCAAAATCCATACGCGTACGCCCCGCGATACGGGCGTATCACTATAATGTGATACGGCCGTATTGGGCCAATTACTTAGAAATTTTTCTTCTTCCCCATTTTCGTTTCTTTAACCACCGTGATTCGATCAGGGTTGTTACAGCATACACTTGTTGTAGAACATAAGTCTCCAAGTTAAAATGAAGGAGATGTGACAACAATACATATATAAGATTTGTTTGTTTTAAAAAAACACTTAAACAAGGTTCATGATCTTTGGATGGATCTTGGAACTCCACCATTTTAGATCCCCATGGGGCTCTTAGATCATGTTCTACCATCTCATGACTTTGTGTAAGTATTAGTTTTAAGATAAAATGCAAGAGATTAAACAAGTAAGAAGAATGTTGCTGAATCATAACTTAGTTTTTTTAGTATGTCTTAGTTAGTGATGTTAGTTAACGTTTAAAGGTAAAAGAACGGTTAGTTGAGCTTGATTAAATAGATATAAAGAGGTTACTTACAATGGGTGAAGATTTGAAGTGAGTTTTGACAGAAAAACTTTAAAGGAGGAAGAGGAGGATGAGAGTGGGTTGAAAGGCATGAAATAAGGTGAAAACTGAAGGAGAGGACGTGGGGGAATTAAAGGGTGAAGGTGAATGAATGATTTGGCGAGGGGGGGGGGGAGGGGGGAGGGGGGGTTATAGGCAGCTAGGGAGTTTGACATGGGGCGTGTTGATCAGAGACACGGGGAGTGTTGTGCAGAAGGGGGGTTGTGCCTGACAGTGGGCACGGTTCATGTTTCCGGGGACTTTGACACGGGGCGTGGCAAAGTATTACACGGCCCGTGCTAAACATAAACATGGCAATTTGACGTCAAAATGTTCTTCTCCTCGTCGAGATACTCGTCAAATCACTATTTATGGACCCCGTAACTCATTTTCTAGCCTGAGATATGCCCCTCTTAAGTTTTTTAGGCGGTTACTGAGCACACCTTTAACTCTTAGCAATTGCGCTTTGGGGAATGGTCGAGTATTAGCTTCATCACTTTATTTTACTAATAATAGAGGTTCACGGATAATGACCATGAGTCAGGTTGCAAAATAGGCGGACGTTACAATCGAAATCGCGCGAGATTTTACGAACTTTCATCGCTTGCGTTTTAAACCTTGAACCTTCGCACATCCTCACTTGTATTTACTTGTGTGCGTGACTAGTATTACACACATGCCTCATACATGTTAAGATTGCTCAGGTCACTTGGTTAAACTTAGTTAATGAAGTGCTCGAAACAAATCCGAAACATAGATGAATTTAACGTTAAATCGATCACTGAATATGATAAAAGGTTTAATCACACAATATTAAAAACACAACATCACATGATTCTTCATTGATTATCAATCACTGACATGGATACAGAATTGGGTCGAATACAGATAACCGGATTAACCGAAATGTTACACCCTCAAATCTCAAAACCTCTACAAATTATAGATCATAACTGCTTCTCTCCCAAATCCACAAAATATCATCCATAATTCATCATTCATCCTTAAAATCTCAACAATGGCACCTAAAGCTAAGTGAAACAAGGCAGAATAGGAGAATTCTAGGTTTTACTCGGAACACAACCAGGTTGCTTTCATGGAGAAATCTTCAAAATTACAATATTCAATGGGATGATAGACTTTCTGGTCAAGTTAAGCATTCATTTTGCTCTAACTGTGAACCTCACAGTTTACGAAGATACGATTGCTCAATTTTGAGCAAATGCTGAAGTCTTCTTTCGAGAAACAGATGAACCAGATGTCAAGGAACTCGAAATACAGTCAACCATCCATGGGAAAAGAGTGCATGTGTAATTGCGTGAGCTATGGATCGTCTACTTGGTCAATACGAAATCTATGTAAAACGAGTATAAAAGTGATCACGAGATGTATATACAATAGGAATTGTATTAAAACCACTCAGAGAATACACAAAGGAAAACACACACTTAAGATCTGATTAGAAACTACAAAAACTGAACAAGACAAACTATTTATAGACATTTCTAAATGTGTGAAATAGACATCACATGAACTACCACTTCAGGTCAGTTCGTGTGCACCCGAACTGGCAGTTCGGGTCAGTTCGTACATAAGCAATCTTGAGTCATTTGTCTTGTACCTGATACTTCACACAACGACCAATAATATGCACTAACAACGTGTCACTGAGAAACTCATCAGGAAGCATTTGAAGTTTAGCGATGAAGGAGGGTACTCAAGTGTAACTACGGAGGTGTACAATCATATCTACCAAAATATCGGTTATGGAGGAGGAAACACAAGCAGAACAATCAAGAAGGCACAATTGCCTTATGCTTAGAGGTTCCTTGCTCACACACTTTTACTATGCCTGACTCCTAAGAAATCATGACATGATGAACTTGTTGCACCTCAAGCCTCAGCATTCCATGCTTTGGTTAAAGATGAGAATTTCAAATTTTCTAAAATGATTTTTAAAGGTTTAAAAGACAACATTGGGGATAATTATTTTCATATGTACCCTAGATTTTTACAAACCATTTTAGATGCTGAATTTCATGATGTTCCTAAAACTGGATCAGTTCATGCAAACTGACAAGAAGGTATTTCTTGGAAGGAATACTGACCATTCTATGCTAACTCCAAGGAAGTTGTTGACTGGTCCTCAGCCAAATACAAAGGAACAACTAGTAACTGTTAACCCTTCTAATGAGCAACCTGCTCAAGATGACAACACTATTTCACCCATAGTCGTTCAATCCACATATATGTCCAAAACCGCTACCTCTTCTACTCCACCTGAAATCACCAAAAAGAAAAGGAAGAACCACTCAAAATCTATTGCCAAAATATCATTCCCACAAACACAGAAACTCCAATTTCTAAAGATGCTAGGTCTACTCCACCTAAGAATCCAAAGCCACCAAAGCTTCTAACCCTGTTGTAGACAAAATATCTAAACAGAAAAGGACCGAATTGGGTTTCCACCTCTTAGATGAATCCTCAAATGAGGATGAGTCTCTAGATATGGATGCACACCCAACATCCACAGGAACTACCTTCACTAAACCAAACTGTTGGGTCCCTTGAAGGGCTCTTTAACAATGTTTGCACAATTTGATTTAAACAAAATAAATAAGTTGCGGAAAGTATATCAAATTGGAAGACAGCAATTCATAAAAGGGTTATTCTATATATCTCAAATGTAAATAATGGTTTACACGAGTTTATAGTATGACTATGTATCAACAGAAATACCTTTCTATGGGAGTAATGTTAAAATTGCTTTGAGAAGATATTGAATTGTATGCTTGATGTCTTGCTTTGTTTGGTGAAGTCAGCTTGCTATTTATAGGCAGATGTAGCAAGTTGTATTTGGATAAGGTGGTTGAGGACGTTTGATGTTGGGTGTGTCAGAGTATATAGAGATAAATTGAACATATTCAATTTATCTCTTTGTCAACTGTCTTCAACTGCCTTCTTGATTAATGCCAAGTTGACATTCATTTTGCTTGTTCTCCACACAAAGATAGAAATTGTTCTTCTCGTAATATTTATCTTCTGATAATCCAGAACTTCTTCTGGACTCTTCTTTGAAGACTTTTGATGCTTCCCATTAGAAGCTATCTACAGAAATGAGGATTTATGTAGATTTTAGTCTGTACAGAAGTACTTTGGAATTTCCGGAGTAGTTCTGTATGATTACAGAAGTCATGCAGAAATCTGTAATTCATACAGACTTTCGTATCCTTTCTCTTTTAAGGATGTGTCTTATATTTTCTTCTATGGGTCAGTTGTGATGATTTTTTTTTTTGGAATGTTTGAAATAACAAAGGATATAAATTTTAGCATAGTTGGAATATATGGCTGCAAATTCATATGTCTATGCTGGAGTGGTAAACATGTTTGTATTTGAGTCAATCTCATCTAAGTAGCACAAATCAGTCACATTTGGCATGGTGCTCGAACCTTGTTTAGAGATGTTTTCGCCGGTATTGACCCAAATTTGGATGCTCAAGTAGAATTTGGAGCATTCCAAAAACTTGGAGATCCAACTACAAAAAGACATGGAGTCTGATACAACATTTCTTTGGTCTCTTTCGAATCTATTTGATTATGATGATTTTATTGAAATTTCATCGTAAATCTGAAATACTTATACAAAAAAATGTGGGAGAGGTAAAAAAGATGCAGGGTAATTTATCTGCTTGGCTAGTTAAGCATGCGCTAATTCATAGATCTTTGGGCTTTGATTACCAAGGAATAGAGACTTTACAAATCAAACCCGGGGATTGGCATTCCATTGCTGTCATTTTATATGTATATGGTTACAATTATCTCCGCTCCGAATGTGCCTATGATGTAGCACCAGGCGGACTATTAGCTAGTGTGTATCATATTACTAGAATAGAGTATGGCATGGATCAACCGCCTGTCGGGCACGGGGAAGGTGTTCTGGAAAACATGTTGTCGATATCAGATACACGCGGAAGCAACAGAATATGATCATATTAAACAACGGGTTGTTTATTTACAGACAGCCTACTAAATTTTACAATCTTAAAAGTAAACATGATAATACTAAGTCTTGACTTAGCATCTTAACATAATACTAATAATTGGCCCAAAAGTTCTTGATGTCTTTACTGGTCACGATGTCTTATTACTCGTGGAGTCACTTGTCTGTTGGATTCCTACTGATTACCTGCAAAATTTGTAATCCACTGGTATCAACAACTATGAAGTTGCTGGTGAGCCATACCTGCTAACTTTCTATCACATTGCATTTATTGCTACATAAAACTGTCACGCATGGTAATGACTAGTAGATAATCCCAGTTAAAGTTGCCAGTCAAATCATGTGAGTTCCGTTTACCTTGCCTTAACTGTTTTAAAAGCTTTTGGGCTTCAAAGAAAGAATGCATAGCCAGATCTATGCTATAAAATTGATTGCATTATTGTCTACATAGTGAAAGATGGCTGGTATGTGAAAAATACTACAGATAGTATGCTAGAAATCTTTTGGTGCATGTGTTGTACCCCGTGACTTATATATATGATTACTGGTTGATTACTAGTCATTACCATGCGTGACAGTTTTATGTAGCAATAAATGCAATGTGATAGAAAGTTAGCAGGTATGGCTCACCAACAACTTCATAGTTATTGATACCAGTGGCGTGTAACTACACTTTTCCCGACTAAATATTTCATGTTAAATAAGTTGAAAAAACTGGGAAACATTCCTAGTATTTTAATTACTAACTTTTGGGTTTAAAACCCACTCATTACTTGTTTTGGGTTATTTGTGTATGAGATGGAACTTGAGGGACCAAATGTGTAACATTTTATAAAACAAAATGCAGCCACTTCTCCTCCCCCCCCCCCCTCATTTCACGATTCTTTCTCCTCTCCTTCCAAACCCATGGTTCTTACACACACTACACACATTACACACACACACACCTTCAATTTCTTGGAAATTCCTTCAAATCAAGCAAGATTTAAGGTGTTTAAGCTTATTCAACCTTCAAGCAAGCTAGGGAAAGCTTCCATCTCGTCTCATCATCATCCATCCGCCATTTCTCCTCCCAACTTGTAAGCCCTAAAATCTCTAACTCGAAATTTGTTGAATGCAAGTGTTAAACTTGTGTTTATGTGCAATTTGGTGTGTAAATGCGTTCTGAAACATGTATTATGTTAGGTTAAGTTAAATTATAATTTGGGGCTATTTTATAGTGATATAGTGGCTGTGTTTTTGAAGTAAAAACATGCCATTGGTTGTTCTTGCTAAATCTTGTGTGATAGAACATGAATTATAGGTGAAATTGCTTATATGCAAGTGGCATACTTGAATTTTTATATGATCATTGTATGATTATTATGACAACTAGAAATCCATGGTAATATGATATCCAACGTGTTACAAGTCCTTACTTGAAGTTAAATGATCAAAAGATTGGCCAAAACCGTCAAATGAATTTTATGCATTTTGACCCATTAGGACAGATTCTGTCCAAGAAAATGGGTCGACTTCCGCAGGCCATAACTTGCTCAATTTTTATCGAAATCAGTTGATTCTTTACTTGACTATTTCGTGTTACAATTACATTATGTTCTAACAATCTCCCCCTAAGTATTTGAAGAAAATGAATAAAAAGAGAGTAAAGTAACCATAGATCATTTTGTTGATCCTTTCAAGGAATATGAAAGAAGTCTAGTCTATCATAGTTTTAAAGAATTACAAGTCTTTTATGATCTTTGCCCTACCAGTGAATGAGTTAATTTTAAAGTTGTATTCTTTAGTACTTTCTTCAGTAGGGTCTTGAAGACAGCTATTTCCTTCATTAGTGCATTAATTTCTGACTTGATGACTTCCTGGCGCTGTTTTTGTTGGTCTTGCATTTCTCTAGAATGAATATGAAGAATTCTAAGGCCAAATTTGTATATTTCTGTTTTTCTTTTAGCCTAAAGAACCTTCTTTCTTCAGAGAGATCTCTGAAGCATATACCCGAGATTGGGCTGAGAAATGCTGTGTCGGATCCTCTCCATGAGATTTCAGGAGGACAGTCTCATTTGGTTTTGTTAAGAGCAGTAGAGGGATGTTGGATCCTTTTGCTAATTCAACATCCACCTATGTTTGTCTTCTGAACATCCTTTTACCGGCTTCAGTTCCTTGGTATAAGGCAGTGCTTACCCTTTCTGTTTTTGAGGGTTGATTTGAGAAGTACCTTAAGAATGACACCAACTGTATTGGGTTACATTGCTGTAGGTCTTTATCAGTGAATTCCCTGAAGATTTCATCTTTTGTTTTCACTGTGTAACAGTTGAAATGATCTACCCAAAGATGTTTTGTTAATGGTTGTGCCTTGATTTTTATGAACTCAGTGATTGAAGGCATTGTGTAGTTTGGATCTTCCTCAACTGGTGTTCCGGTTGACCTGTCAAAGGCTTTTCTTGATAGAGGGCTCATTGTGGGCCTATCTTCTTCACTTTTGAGCAGTTTCTCTTGTAGTTCTCTGACTTCTTCCCATATGACTCTTTGCGTATTTTTCTTTTCAGAGTAATCGTCTTCAAAGGCTGATCCAGATATGAAGGATCCAGCTAATGAGGATGATTGTATTTGAGTCTGCTTGACTGGGGTTTTCTTTGCTGTTCCGGTGGAGAGAGGTTCAGAGATAGTTGTTTTCTGGACAGTTTTTGTTGGTGGCTTAGGAGAAGAAGGAGGTGGCGTTCCTTTATAAGCTTTAGTTGAAGATTTGCACTTCTTTGAGTTCTTTCTCTTGAGTTGTTCTGTTTCATCTTCTTCTTCACTTGGGTTACTGCTTTGAGGTCTTGTCCTCTTCATTGGAGTTTCAACAGGGATTGTGATTGCCTTTCTTTTCTCATCTGTTTCTTTTACTTTTTGTTTCCATTCTCTTTCTATCTTTCTCATCTGATCTTCTTGGAAGGAGTGTTTGATCTCCAGGCTTTCAGAGGTAAGTTGATTTCTTGTCAATTTGCTTCTGACTGATCTTATTTCTTCTTGTGCCTTCTTTGCCTGATTGTTGCCTATATCTTCAAGAGTCTTTTTCTTGTCTAATAATTCTACAAAGAACTTTTAATGATTTGTTCATCATTACTTATCTCTACAGCTTGCAAATTTTAAAGACTTTTGCTGATGTCTTCAGAAATTTTATTGGCCTCCTTGCTCAGTTCTTCTTTCCAGGTTTTCAGCTCATCTACTAAAGTATTTAGTTGTTTGGTGTTTTGAGCTGTGCTTCTTTCCACCTTCATGAGCTCTTCTAAGTTTGAGTGTTTGAGTGAGAGAACTCTAAGAGATCAGATTTGAGTAGGATATTGGGTAAACTTGGAGTTGGATCAACAGGTGATCTTTCTCCTTCTAACATACCAGTGGACAACACATGTCCAACAGTTTTACTAACATTTTCACTGTTGAGAGTTTTGTTAGTGCCTAGAATAACAGAAATATCTGATGTTCCTAGGTCTTCAACATTCATTGTCTTTATCCTGAATGATTCAAACTCATGTGTTGTTTGATAATTCTTTTCAGAATTCTCATGTGTCGAATCCTCAGGGAACCAATCCCTGTGGGTTCTTTCCAAGTTTCTTTGACTCATTGAGTCTCCACTTGTTGGTGCTTGCTGATGACTCTCAGAGTCATCAAACAGGCTGGGCTTGGTGGCTATTTTGGGAATGTGGATCTGAGGGGGTGAGTTTAGTGAACTGAAGTTGAAGTTTTTTATAGGCTGAGGTAGTGGAATGTGATGTGGGAGAGTCATGTGAATTCTTGTTTAGATTGACTGATTCAGAGAAGTGAGATGTTTGTGGGCTTTGTTTTGGGGTTGGTTGTTCTGGTTCAGATGGGTTATGTTCTTGTAGCTCTATTCCTTCTTTGTATTTTATCAAAACTGGGGAGCTATCTGGTATATTTAAAAGCAAAGAAATAGGTACAGAGAAAATAGAGTGTGTTGTACCTGATTCAAACTTTATCAGAATTTTCAGAGTGGTTGACCTATGCTTAGCTCCCTTCATAGCCAACGATCCTTCCTGACATTTTTTGAAGATGAGTAGAGAAAGAAACCTTATAAATGGAATGTGGACAGTTTCTTTCTTCTCCTTTTGTTTATCTTCAATTCTTTTCACTAGATTCCTCCACAGTATAGCTCCATAATCTATTCTTTTATTCAGGATTATAGCGACCATTATGGAGTATACTGATTCACTAGCTTGATCAGATGAGCCGACTTTAGCAGTTAGGCTGTAAATGAGTGTGTGCATCATCAGTTTCCACTTTCTCTCTAGTTGATTAATGTTTATACCTGAGATTGTGGTAAAGCTTGTTCCTTTGTTCAAGGAATTGATGGTTTTGAGGATCTTTGTTTTAGTTGGGGTTGAGCAGGATTTTTTGGTGTTGTGAGGTCAGTAACTTGTTCGAAATCTTCTTCAGAAAACTATAGGATTGATGTGGATTGATCTTCATTTTCAATGAGCGCTTTAATCCATACCTTGTTAGTTGCAGTTTTAGTTTCCACTTTTATTGTTGACCAGACATTCATAAGAGCCTCTTTGCTGACTTCTTCATCTTCAGTGAGAACTATCATGAGAGGCGAGTACCTCAATGCTTCTATGATGATCTGAACATCACTTGAGTAAGCCGATGGATTTAGATTTGCTCGCATATTGTTTTGCTCTATGTTGAATGTCTTGAATAGGGAGATTTGGGAGGATGAAGCCATTTTTGATTGTTTGAAGAAATGCTTTGCTTGGTGATGATTGTGATTTTGTGAACGGTGTTTGATTTTGGGAATGAGTGAGGGTTTTATAGCATGAGAGAGATTCTAGGGTTTTAACGGCTCTTTTTCACCGATTGGATTGATTGGGTGGTGAAACGGATGTCCGTTGGATCATTGATTTTCCTCGTAACTGAAAAAGTTACCGTTCCTATTTATTGGAGCATTTGGCGTCTTCATTGTCGGTTGGGATTTCTTGGTGAAGATTTGTTCTGACCCCGAATTTGATGAGATCAAATGTGTTTTCTTTTATCAACTCCAAATTTTTCAGATACTTTCAGTGGTTCTTTGTTATTCCTTCTTTCTTCTCCTTTAAATTTTCATAACCGTTCAGTGGTTCTTTGTCATTCCTTCTTTCTTCTCCTCCCTCCCCCCCCCCCTTTTTTTATGTGTGTGTGTGTGTGAGTGATGGTATGTAAGAGATTTTTCATTTTTTTTGTTTTATTCTGGCATTCAATCTTCTATACAGAACTACTTCGGAATTTCCGGAGTTGTTCTGTATGACCAGTTTTTAGTGTGAATGATCAAGAGCATGTGTTTGATGGTCCTTTTTGTTGCATATTGACATTCCCGCTTTTGTCCAAAACTACTTTCGAAATTCTGGAATACTTCTTGTATGATTAGATCCTTAGTGATGAAGTACAATTTTTTTTTTTTGCAATTTTGACCTCTTCTTGCAACGTCCCCAAAAGATTATATTTCAACAACTTTTTACAAAAATGACACCTAGTACAAATCTTTATTTAAACATTAAGTTTAAGTGAAATCATGTAGTTCTACAAGTACAGGGTAAGATGATTCTGGTGGGTATAGGAGGATGTGCTCTGGCTTCAAGTTGGAGAGGAATGTTGTTATGAGAGATGGTCTCAGGTTCTCATCATCTTCCTCTATAATGTCATATGGAAGCCCAGTAATATGAAGACCAAGAAACCTTTGAGAGGGTAGGAGTTGGGTGTGATATTCACGAGGAATTCCTTCCCATTGCTTGGCTTGGCAGATTATACTCGTCACAAAGCGAGGATACAGAATAACTCTCTCTTCTACGGGCAGATAGCATTTCTTTTTCATGTTTTGTGGAAGATAGTGAGAGAAGTTCATGTTAAGGCCGTGAATCAGAGCATGCATGACCATTTGAGTATCATGGTCAGCAAGATGACGATTATTGACCTTGGATGAGAAGTAGAGTTGAATTTGAGTGAAGAAGAACTGCCAGATGGGGGGAAGATGGAATCTGTTGGCCTGTTCTTCGAGAAATTCTCCATTATACCCAATGTCGATGAAGGTTTCAATGACTTGGGCCCTGTTGAAGTGGGTGGCCCCATTATTGTTATTCAGACAAAGGGCAAAGTGAATGGAGTCCTCAGTGACTTCAAAGGTAAGTCGGTTCACTCGTGTTCTTATAGGGCTCCCTGGTAGGCTGGGGTTAGATCTTGCATTCACCCAAAATTCCTTCAGATATTCATATCTGAAGGGAGTGTTTTGAGTGAGTGCAAGACCAATGGTGCAGATTTGCAGAAACCTCATCATTCTGGTAAAGGTCAGCTGATGGTTAGATGTGTGAAGGCACAGATTGTGAGTTTGGTGAAGAGGGATTTCAAAGGCTTGTCTATCTAATAGAGCTTGAAAGTCCATTTTTTGATGAGGGTTTGAATGAAGATCTGGTTTGTTTAGATGAGTACATGGATGAGTCGGGAGAGATATCCATCTATTTGTAATCGGGAAGAGTTCAAAAGTCTAGAGATTTGGCAGTGAGACTTTTGGGTTTTGTCGGCTGCTTAGGCTCCTGACAGAGGTAGTTGGGACGATTTATGACAGGGAATTAACTCCCTTTTTTTATCATTCTCCTAGTTAGAGCTATTATTACCCCATTTAGATGCCTTAACTCACAAAGATTTCTTTCCCGATATGCCTATTGCCTTTTAAATGTGTGATTTGATGGGGATAATTTCGCATCAGGAAGAGAAAGTCAAACTTTTTTAAAGAGTTACGGATGCCTCCTTATTTTTTATAAAAACGAGAGAAAAACCAAAAGTAAAGAACTCCCCCTAGATATGTGCACGGTGGGAAGTTCTTTCCCTCCACCTTTTTTTATTTTGTTTTTGGAACCCAATTGTTTTTGGGTTTTTTGTTTGTTATTTTAGTGGCTTCTTTTCTTTTTATTTTCGTAGATTTGGAAGATACACTCAAAGGGGTGTTAGAGTGCATTTGTTTTATGTCGAAGTGTCTTCCAATTAGTTTTACCATTTCATTGCACATGTCGTGCTTGTAAATAGTACTTTTCCCAAAAATTTCAAGATTTTGACTTGAGGAGCTGGATGACACAGATTTGGCTTTGTTAGAGTCATCAGGGTTGGTTTTGTTTTGACTCAGAGTTTCAAGAATTGGACTTTTGTTTTTGGAATTGTTGTCCAGTTCATTTTGACTGCTACTTTTTACAAAGACAGTCTTGGAACCTTTAGTTCCTTATATGTACCCGATTCCTTGTCCATAATTTCTTGGTGTGTTTGTCATTTTTTCAAGCTGATCATGGGCATTTATGAGACCATTTATTTTGTTTGTTTCGACGTGCAGTCTTTGGTATAGGGTTGCACGTTCAGTCTCATAGTGATCAAATTTGGCTTTATTGCTCAAGTTTTGTGTTTCTAGTTGCCTTAATCTTAACAATTCTTTTTCTCTATCCTCTTTCAGTTGATGAAGTTCAGACAGGAGAGAGTTAATTTCTTCTTCAAAAGTTTTAAACTTGTTTTCATTTAAAAGTTTGTTTCTTTCAAAAATTTTCTTGAAGAACTTTATAGTTGACTGACATGTTATTGAATTGAAAGATTAGATCAGTGTGAGATGAGCTTGCCTGCTTTTCATGTGAGATTTCGGATAGATCATTTGAGAGAGATTCATCGTTGTCATAAGACATTTTTTGGATTAACATTCTTCGTTTGATGATGACTCAGAGTCCCAATTCTCAACTTCAGCCATTAATGCCTTTTCTTTCTGCATGGCTTGTTCATACTTCTTTTTGTAGTATGCAGCATCTTTGAGTCGTTTATTCTTGCATTCTGAAACATAGTGTCCCATTGTTCCACATTTGAAGCATCTTATTTCACTCTTGTCAACTTCAGGTTTGTTGTGTTCAGATGACCGATTTTTGTTTTCTTCATTTTTAGAAAAATTGTTTTTGGTTGACCAGGAAAGATTCTTTTTGAATCTTCCAAATTGTTTCGTCAGTAGTGCCAGTGATTTTTCAAATGACTCATTTTCTGTCTCATACTCAGAATATTCATTTTCTGAGTCACTTAGTTCTTTTCTTTTTAAGTGGCTTGGCTCTTGTTTGATATTTCCTTTTCTCTTTTCAGAGTAAAGGGCCAGTGGGTCCACTTTGGATTTTGAGATGTCCTGTATTTCAGACTCTTGAGAGTCTAGAATGCAGAAGAGATCATTAAGATTTTTTTCTTCTAAATCCAGTGTTGATTGAAGAGTCATGGTTAGACTTCTCTATTCATGAGGAGGACTTTTGATAAATTTGATGTTTGTTTTCTCATTAGATTTAGAAACATTGAACTTCCTTAGATTTTTTATTATTATAGCAAAACGATTGTAAGTGTTTAAAAGTGACTCGCTTAGAAGTGACTTAAAAGATTCATATTCATTTAGAGCTTTTGTTCTTTTGTTTCTTTTCATTTGACCCCCCCCCCCCATCAAAGAGTTTCTCAAGGGCATCCCATATGCTTTTGGCTGAGGTGTTGCAGTCAACTTGACAGAATATATCATGAGGAAGAGCCATGATAAAGACTGCCTTGGCTCTGTCCTCATTTATCTCTTTGGTTTTGTCCTCTTCACTCCACCATTTCCTTTCTTTAGGGATGGTGCGAGCGGGCACACCGGCTGAGGTTTCAGTTTCTTTTATCTCAGGAATGTCAACTGTGGGGCAATGGAGTCCTTTAGCTATGCATTCCAACAGGGAGTTATTAGCTTCTTTTAGGAAGTTGGTAATTCTGATTTTCCACTGTGGATATTCCTCCCTAGCAAGCATAGGGGGTTTTGCCAATGAGCCAAGAGATTTTCCATTGTTCCAGTTTGAAGACATTTTGAGGGAGAGTTAAAGAAAAGATGTTAAAGAGCAGGAACTTTGAATTTTGATTATTCAATCTGCTCTGATACCAATTGTTAGGTCCCTTGAAGGGCGTCTTTAACAATGTTGGCACAATTTGATTTTAACAAAAAAAATAAGTTGCGGAAAGTAAATCAAATTGGAAGACAACAATTCATAAAAGGGTTATTATGTATATCTCAAATGTAAATAATGGTTTACATGAGTTTATAGTATGATTATGTATCAACAGAAATAACTTTTCTATGCGAGTAATGTTGAAATTGCTTTGAGAAGATATTGAATTTATGCTTGATGTCTTGCTTTGTTTGGTGAAGTAAGCTTGCTATTTATAGGCATATGTAACAAGTTGTATTTGGATAAGGTGGTTGAGGACGGTTGATGTTGGAGTGTGTCAGAGTATATAGAGATAAATTGAACATATTCAATTTATCTCTTTTTCAACTGTCTACAACTGCCTTCTTGATTAATGCCAAGTTGACATTCATTTTGCTTGTTCTCCACACAAAGATAGAAATTGTTCTTCTCGTAATATTTATCTTCTGATAATCCAGAACTTCTTCTGGACTCTTCTTTGAAGACTTTTGATACTTCCCATTAGAAGCTATCTACAGAAATGAGGATTTCTGTAGATTTTAGTCTGTACGAAACTACTTTGGAATTTCCGGAGTAGTTCTGTATGATTACAGAAGTCATGCAGAAATCTGTAATTCATACAGACTTTCGTATCCTTTCTCTTTTAAGGATGTGTCTTATATTTTCTTCTAATACTTGACTGTTTTGTGTTACAATTACATTATGTTCTAACACAGACCTGTTTGAACCCATGAATGAAAGGGGATGCTACAATCAATCCAAGTGATGAGATCCTCCAAATTACCACATCAAGTGGAAATATTCAGATGGATTTTAGTTGTTCTCCACCTAACGCACATTCATCTTTTAAGGAGTTAAGTTTCAGGAGTTTAGAAGGAACTCATGTGGAAAGGGCTGCCACTAAAATTGGATCCCCCACTGGATCAATTGGACAGTGGTAACATATCTAAGACCCAATTCACGGCAATCTTCTCCACCACTGCACTTAAGGAACCTACAAAGGAACCAAAGGGGAAGAAGTTGGATAAGGAGAAACCCAGGTGCCAAGAAGCTAAGGGTGTTGAGTCTGATCAAGCTAGGCTTGATGACTCTTCTTTGCTCAGGGATAATGATACATCAGTTGATAGCAGTCTTTCACTACAAGAACTGATGGTTTTACATAAGTAGATGCAACAACAATTACTCAGCCTTTATCAAATTGGGAACTCTTAGGGAGAGATGATATTATCATTGCTAGCAAATCAAACATTAACCACTCCTGAAACTTCAAAGCCAAGTAAAGAGCAGGGCACTAGTGAACCAAACCTTACACAAGAACTTGGTGCATTGAATGATGATGCTACCAAAATGGGGGAGGAAACTAGTACCTCTAAATCCTTTTATGATTCAGATGAAATCATTGAAGAAGACAGACTTGTAAGGGTAACTAACAACTTAAGACTTGAACTATTTCAATGTGCAGGTGTCAAGCCCTTCGATGCCAAGGAAGCATGGTTGGATGTTCCCGTGAAGGATCTATTGGCAGTTCCTCCCAGGAAAGAAAACTTAAGTATGTTCTTTTATAGCTGCATGCTTACAGGGGGAGCATTGCCTGAGAATGTTAACAATTCTGCTGCTTTTATTCAAGATGATCTCATCAGAAAAGAGTTAGAATTCAGGGCATCAATAATATACTGAAGCTGCAAAAGATGATGAAGTTGTTATGCATGCTGAAGAGAACGTTGTAGAGAAAGAAGTTGAAGTGTTTGAAACTGTTAAGAAAAAGGCTGAAGATGAGCGTAAGGTTGATGAAAAGGTCACTTCACCTAAGGATGATGAGGTTGTTATACCTCAGGCTGAAGAAATTGTTAAAGCCACTAGTCCTGAAGCTCATGTGTCATCTGTATCAGCTAAGAAGATAAATGTTGAAGAACCATATGTTCTTGACATTGACAGAGTCGATGTTCAGGTTAGTGAAGTTTTATTGTCTTTACAAAGCTTTGGTATAACAAGTTCCTTTGAAAGAACCTGTAGCGGAAGAACCACTAGGTGCGTATGATAGCTATGATCTTGAACATCCTCTTTCTTCAGGTACTCCTCTTATTGATACTTCAACAAGTTCAAAGAGAAAGACTTCCACTTCCAATGTGCCAACAACCAAGAAACCAAAGCCAAGAAACCAAAGCTAATCATAAGCATTCTCAAGTCTATTCTTGATAATGTTGATGCTCCAATCCAAACATAATCTCAAACTCCCCTCTCTACTCAAACTCCTATGCCCACTCCAATTCAACCAGAAACCATCTAACAAACAACCTCAGCTACTCGACAAACACCCAACCAACCAATTCCTACACCACCTACTTCTCTACCTTCACCACCACACAAGCCTCCACCAACTTAAAGATCCATGCCTTCACTCATTTCCAAGCCTGATATCCCTCAAACCAGTGGAAAAGAAGAAAATCATTGGCCAAAAGAAATAAAACTGTCTCTTCTAAATCTGAAACAGAATCATCAGATGATCAACTGAAACAACAACATGTTGTTGTTCGTGAAAGAAGGATGATAAATTCATGGAAATTTGATGATGATGCCAAGTTGTTCTTTCTGACCGACAGCTTAAAGGAAGAACAAATGTCATCTGAGGACATTTTGAACACATTGCCTATCAATGAGCTAATATGATATCCTAAATAGGCCAGGTGATTCGAAAGGCTTATGTGCTCAAGAAGAAATGTTAATGATGAGGATCAGACCACTTCTTAACACAACTCCAAGGGAAAGCTCTTCTGCTCATCCAATTAGCTCCTACTAACCCATTGTTCAAATGAACTATAAGCTCAAAGAAAAGAAATGGTATATCTTTAGGGCAGATGGAACCTTTACCAGACACTCAGAATTTGTCCCTGGTGAATGGAGTTCTGGGGACAGATTTCAGATTTTGGAGATCATGCGAAAATCCATATTTGATGAAGAAGACTCTCCTAAGTAAACAAGGAAGGTGAATCTTGTGTGTACATACGTTAATATGTAGTATACTAAGTATTTTGGAAGCTCTACAAATTTTGGTGGCACCATCTTAGGGGAAGATTGTAAGGAATATCTGCAAATTTGACTAAGTTAGGTTTTGCCGATAGAAGTTCAACCGGAAGAACTTGCTGAGAGAAGTGTTTTCCCGGGAGATCAAGACTTCAACCAGAAGAACTATATTGTCCCGGAAGTGCAAGTTCTGTGTGAACTCGAGTTCTCCCGAAAGGAGAGTTCACTCGGAACGTTGACTATTCAATTGTACTTCTCCAGATCTGACAAAGTACTGTTAGAACAGTTGTCTTATTACAACACACCTTACCACTGCAGAAGACGGCCATAAAGCTACTGTAGCGGCTTACCAATATTTTACTTTGTAATATCCATTGTATCATGGGATTTGTTCGTACTTAATGGTTAAGATGTTGTCAAGGAAATCCAGGGCCAATCTTGATTTCTTCCTTGCACTACATATTCTGTAATTGTTCTCTTGTGTCAAGTAGTTATAGTTCATGCACTACATATCCTTACAAAGTACAAATTGGTGAGTTAGTAAGATTTAAGATTTATTTGTTCCGCCTTTTTAATCTTATCAAGTAAATCCTGTTTACGTTAATTAAGTGTTTAACCACGATCTAACACTTCCTTTTCTGTTCCTTTCGTTTCTTTCCTTTCCTTTCCCTCTCTAAGTGGACTCGAAAACAAAAGCGTTAATACCACCAAAGTTGTTAGAAAAATAAACAAAGTTGTTAAAATCAATAAACCATAGACCCTAACTCTAAAATAAAACTTACACCCCAACTCATGATCGACCATAAAAAATATCTACGGATCATATGAATTAGCCAGATATTTAGCACTTAAAACAACGAAACCAAATCAACTTCAATTCAATTCATCGTCTTCAATTAAATAAAATGCTTCACCTCGATTGTCGTTATTCGAATCAAATTATTAGAATTTTCAAAAAAATAAATAAATAAAGAAGAGAAATTTTCCTTTTAAAAATCAAACGAAGGATCACCGTAGTCCCATATACTAGGTGGTGGGTACTCATCGTCATTTGCCAACGGCCACAGAGAAGGCGAGGAAGGGCCGCCGCCGACCACCACAGTAGGATCCGAAACCGAATCTCCGACCACCATCTTCTGCGGCGAGTTGGTGGATACAAGTGAAAAGTTTGAACCCACCAAATAATTAGTCCCCTCCTTCATTGGTTGATGGTTTTCAACTTGTTGACAAATACTGCTTCTAGGGCTTTCGTTCGGATGATACGATGTTGGAACTGACGTCATCGTTAACGTGGGATCCTTATCCTTGCGCTCAACAGCCGTACTAGCACTCTCGTTATTCATGCTCGAGTACGGAAAGTACTGATGTGGTTGTACAAGTTGTAAAGCGTGTTGTACTATATTATCATCCCCAGAATTCGTACTATGTTGTACGGTAGGGTAAAACGGGTAAGCCATGTAGTTATCCGAAATCGGCACCGCATACGGCGTCGTTTGTGAAAGCGAGAACGTGAGGCTGAAAGCATCAGGCCGAGGAAGTATCGGTCGGAGAGTCTGAGCGGTAGAGGACGATGATGAACTACCACTGCCGCATCCATCGCCGTGGGGGGAGGAGGAGGGAGTAGAGGCGGCGACGACGGCGGCGGAGGTGGTGTTATTACCGTCAGAATATGGTTTCTGGAGGTTAAGTTGAGCTCTCGAGCCATAAAGTATCAGCGCGGCTCGATCGTAGGCTCGTGCCGCATCTTCAGCCGTTGCAAACGTACCAAGCCATCGACGGCTGCGCTTACGTGGCTCACGGATCTCGGCGACCCATTTCCCCCAACTACGTTGTCTAACACCTCTGTATTTAAACTTACTATTCTCCGGTCCTCCTCCTTTGGTTTTAGACTTTCTGTTGTTGTTGTTGTTGTTAGGTGGCGGAGAACACCCGGTGGTGGTGGTGGGAAGATGGGAATCGTTGTTTGTGCCCATTTGAATTTAGTATAAACTTTAAAGGAAATCGAGATGGAGGTGGCGGATGGCGATAAAACCTAAGGCGTAAGGTGGAAGAAAGAGAGTGAGGGTCACGATGACGGTTGGTGATGGTTAAATGGATGAGGGGGGCGGTGGTCTTATATAGTGTTGGAGAAGCAAAAAGAAACATGGATAACGACTAACGAGATTGGTGCATTTAGTTTGTGTTTGGTCATGTCATGTTACTAGAATACTAGCTGTCTTGGATAACCTTAACCTGCACAAGCATCTGTTTTATCTTAGAACCTTTTTAAAACTATATAATATACTAGGATAGAACCCGTATGTTATACGGATTGAATCATTATATATATATATACATATATATATATATATATAACTGATAATTCATGCATACTTTTCTTATCACCAGAATAACGTACTACATTACATTAAATAGCTAAAGTTATAATTCATAATATGGTATTGGTGTCTTTACTCTCTTTATCAAAAAAAAAAAAAATTTAGGACATGTCTCTACTTGCATATTTGGAAAATGCAAGATGAACGTGATCATGTTTAAAAAACAATCAAACCCTCAATAGCGACTAACATGAATTATGAACTGACAAACTTGAAACTTAAGTCTGTATAGAAAGTTACATGAGTATAAAGTTTTATCAAAACTATAATGAGCACATTCTAACTGTTGAGTATAAAATCTAAATTATAATCAAAAGATTATAATGTTATTCATAAAAAAAATGTTATGTTGATATACATTAGAAAACTTACAATTGTATTAGGCGCGATGTCCAAAATTTCCAAATTGGATGAACATGACTAATTTTGTATGGTAGGAAAAACTATTTAATATTGGATATTATGAACATTATTTTTGTCGCTTATGAATTTCTCTCTAAATAGTATCACCCACAACGCAACGCTAATTGAATTTGTAAAATAGTATTAGGTATTAATTAATTAAAATATTAAATATGATTTGCTCAATTATATTTGAAAACACACTAAATAAGTGTTTATTGGTATTTTCTAAGTTTCCAAATATTTTTTAAAATGAAAATAATAATAGTTTAAAATTTATTTTTTAATAAAAATAAGATGTAAATTAATATATGATTGTTATAATTCCATAAATATAAATAGATAAAAATATATCATGATTATAAAATAGGATATAATTTCCAATAAAAAAAAATTTATTAGGGAGTAGATTTGGGAGGGAAAACTTTTGTGAGAATGAATCTAGTGTTGACATGTGTCAACAATTGTAATTGTTTATTAGAGTAGGAAGATGTATATATATTGAACGGCGCATTCATCAAAACCAATAGAAAACATGGCGAGCAAGACGCCAACAAAGAAACGAGCAAAAGCAGGCTTACACCAGAAAATTAAAGACACACCATTCACTTCACTCACCCTTTCATCCTTTAGCTCCACAATTTATCTTTTTTTTTAACGGCAAATTTGGATTACTGACGAGGGCATTACCCATCCACCCGATCATCTCCAATCCCCATCAGGAGGAAACTCACCATAGGTGAGAAAAGCCCCTGGCCCAGCCTGTAACCCCCATATATTTTATTTTTTTGTCACAAGTGGGACTTGAACCCAAGACATCCCCATTATAATGTTTTGGGTACCTCCCCCTAACCCATTGGGCTAGGGATCATTGGTAGCTCTACAATTTATCTAAACGAAACTTTGAGATTTACTTTCCGACAAAACCTCGCTAGAAGACGGCTTCCGCCAACGATAAACACGGATGTTTCTATAGGACCATAGGATCCAAACAACAGTCCTAATCACCACATCCAGCAAGCTTTGTCTTTAGTGTCGTGCCAGCCCTCGTCTCCACCATCAAATCCTTAGTGTAAAAAACTGGACCCAACTCGATGCCGCACTGTCACTGTTGGTCCGAGATCAAACCAAAAACACGATATCTAATCACAAACGAGTGCGGAAACCTCGTTAGTGATTGATTCAAGAACCAAGTAGAAGAAATAGACTAGATCTAATGTAAAGATCTAGTCTTGAATGAGAAAACCTACTTGATGAAGCTGATCGTAAACAAGAAAAGCACACAAGAAATCGTAAACTTGAATTGTATTGGAAAAGCTTATCTCAATCATAAACATGAGGTGGTATTTATACCACCTCTTACAAAAAACCTAGCCCAATAGTAAACATAATAAGCCCAATCATAAACTAAGAAGATTCGGCCCACATGGCCCATTACATTCACTAAACAAGCCCAAAACTAAATAAAACTAGTCCAATAACTAATGTTCATGCCTTCTATAAAATATAGCCCAACAATCTTCCCCTAGGCATGAACCATTAGACCTCTTACGATAGCAGCAGATCGAATCTGAAAGTATTCTGAGCGTTGTTCGACCACCATCTGTTCGCCACAATCCGGTTTGCCGTCCCATGGAAGATTCCCACCCTCACAGCGTTTTCCAAGTCATTTTCATCTCCGAGAATAGGCTGTGAGGCGAGCAATTTGATATCCTTTTCTCCAAATCTTAGCAAATCAACCGGATCGTAAAAGCGAAACTGCCTCAAACCCTTGCAGAGAACCACCACCTCGTGTGTCGTTGGATCATAACACCAGCAGTCAAAGTTTTTGACCAAGGTACCATCTTCAATCTCATCCAACATGTTGATTACTCTTGTGCGCTTGGTAGGTGGTCTCCTTGCTTCTCCTATGGCCTCTCCAGTCACTGGGTCAGTTTCAGTCTGGACCCACCTTACTTGCTTTAGCTCAAAATTTGCAAAGTTATCTTCTTGATGGTTCAGCAAATTATTTCTAATAAGATCTCCATCAGGGCTGTTCCATCTGTTTATGTAGGGGGCTCGAAGCAGACTTCTAATCTCAGGCTCAGTCCAAGAATGGAATTGTGCACGAGTTCTGTAATATTCAACTGGACTGTAGCCGTCACGGATTACGGCAAATAATTTCTTCTCTGAATCATAATGCCAGCATAGAATGGGTTCACGACTCCCTCTTTTGTCTATAAAGCTTTCACCAAGATCAAGAGAGTACTGAGTGGGCTGGTCCTTAAAAGAATTCTCGGAACCAGTTGTCGTGACCTTCAGGAGCTTTGGAGATGACTCTTCCACCTCTGGCATAATCAGACATTTCAATATTTTCATCTCCATCGTCTACATTCAATGCATCTGCACCTTGCACACCCTGTGAAGAACTTTGATCAGGGGCACCTGAAGATTTTGACTCCACGACACTTTTCAAGTCAGTAAACTTCTTCTTAAGGTCCATTAAAGTCTCATAGAGCCACTTCATTCTATTTTTGTCCGCCACCTCCTTTTCTCTCATCCTTCTGTTCTCATCCTTAAGTGCCTTTATCTCATTTTCTCTGAATCTATTCTGAGAGATCAAAAAGTTGATATGAGGATCAGTGCTTATCCTCAGATCAATCGGAAGTTCAGTAGTTTGAAAAGGACGAAAACTAGGAATAGTTGTTGGCTGGCTTATCACAGGTGAGGCGCTCACTCTCACTGGACTTGGTGCGACAAACGTGGTGTCAACCTCCAGAACTTGCCTTTCTTCTCGAACAGGGCTACGTTCGATCAGAAGAGGACTTTCAGTATGAACCTCGGCAGGCTGAACTTCAACGTTGTCAGCAGCTGTTACTTCTTGAACACTAGGCCCTTCAGAACTGGGCCCTGCTGGTTGTACAATCATTATGCTTAAGCTTGTCTTTGTGAATTTGAACCTTACGCTCCTTGGATCAGACCTCTTCCTTGGAGATGGTTCACGAGCAGGAATGGGTTCTTCAAGAACATCCTCAACATTCAGATTTAGCTCGGGAGGGGTTGTATCACTGCCCGATGAACCGAACATGTCATCTCTTGACCTTTTAAGGTTAAGGGGCCCCAAATCCCCATAGATATCATCATCTGTCATCTCTTGACCAGCAAGAATGTTATCCATCACGTTCTCTTCATCGGAGGGTATTATCACATCTTCTTCTTGCACATTAACAGCTGGAGTTACTGTTATGTCTTGGTCTTCAGCAATAGATGCATTAACAGTTGACACATCGGCTTCAGGCTCTTGCTCTTCAAACACTTGTTCCCTGGCAACCTCGGGAAATGCACCCCTTTTAACCCATTCAAGTCTTCCTTGAAAACTGTTTTTACCCTTTCTATCCTGGGTTTGTAGACCAAATACCCCACAATCCATTACTTTTATATCCAACTTTTCTACCCTTTCTTCAATCATTGGGTATTTATTCATGATCACCATTTGCTCAAACCGTGGTGTCATCAGGAACTGTTCTCTGGCGCTTAGGTCAGCATTGCCTATCCAATCTAGTAACATCATTTTGGAGAAATTGAAGTTCCAATCCAAGGCCAATGCGACGAATGCTGTTCCATGAAGCTTGTTTAGCTGATCAAAGCTTGTTCTCTTACCCAGAAAGGATTTATGCATGTAGTGCGCCAGGCATCTCCAGTAATGCGGCAACAGCTTCTTAAAGATAGGCGAGTACTTTCCTTCATAGCCCATAGATTGTGCTCCCGCCAACACAGTTTCCTTCGAATATTCAATCGGATCGATGGCACGATCATTGATGTTCAGCCCTTTTCTGATGTTATCCTCCTTAATCACGATCTCCCTGTTCTGAATCCTTGCAGTAATTGTTGTTTTATCTGCATCAGCTCTAGCAGTACCCCAGAACTCCCTTACCAGCATCTCATCAATAAGTACATTCGTCCTCAGGGCATGGTTTATCTTACAAGTATTCATCCCGGCTACCAGAGAGTGAAATAGTTCCATATGCTTCTCCGGAGGATCTTCAAGATATGCTGGAATGCAATGATCCGGTTCGAACTTTATCTCTTCATCTAGCATCTCGTCTGCCATCTGAGAAAGACAAGACATATGCATCAGACTTGTTCATTAAAGAGCAATTATGTTTGTCAACATCTTCTTGAAGTTCAATTGATTATCACGTTTAATTTCTTTAAGTTCAGAAAATTCTCAATTTAAACGCTCAAGTGAAATGTCTGATTTTTAAGCACAAGT